>PVJO010008254.1:0-76383 GCA_004026905.1 Hystrix cristata | reverse complement strand
GCCTTCACAATGAGCTGCATCGTGAGCAACCTTGAAAAAACATTTTTTTTTTTTTAAATTTTTGGACAGAGTCTTGCTAAAGTTGCCAAGTTGCCCAGAATGAGCTCGGACTTAGGGTCCTCCTGCCTCAGCCTCCGGGGTGCTAGGATTACCGGCACGCACCGCCGGGCACAGCCTGCTCCTGGAGAGCCGAGTCGAGGCTCGGGAGGAAGGCACCCGCCCAGGTTCACACAGCCCGCGACAGCGGCGGCGCAGCGCAGCGGGGAGGCTTGCGCGGAGCCCGGGGGAGGGCGGCCGGCGCCGGTACCTTGAGGTAGGCCCGCTGCAGGTAGCTGTAGGGCACTCGGCGCTGGAAGTCGCTGCGCACGTCCTCGCCGGCGCGGTGGCGCGACGCGGGGCCCCCGAGGCGCTCGGCCTGGCAGGCGCGCAGGCAGCGCGCGCGCTCCAGCAGGGCGCCGACCCAGGACGGCTCGGCCGCCGGCCCCGCGCCGCCGGGGGGCGCGAGCGGGCGGCGCGCGGCGCAGTGGCGGGCGCAGCGCACGCGGGCCTCCCGCAGGCGCCGGTGGCTGCGCAGCGCCGCTTCCAGGTCGCGCACGGCGCGCGCGAAGTCCCCGCCGTAGTAGGCGGCCACGCCGCTGGCGTAGAGCAGGTCGAAGGGCTGCGGCGGGCCGCGCTCGGGCCCGGGCTCCGGGGCGCCGCCGCGCAGCGCCGGCGGGAGCAGCAGCGCCGGCAGCAGCAGCAGCAGCAGCGCGGCGCGGCCCCGCATCCTCGCAGCCCGGCCGGCGCCTCGGCCCGGTCCCGTCGGCGGCTCGCGCCGGCGCCCGCAGCCCAGGTGCCCGCCGCGCCGCGGACCGGGAGGCGGAGGCTCCGGGCCGCCGCTCTTAAGGGGACGCCCACGGCGCGCACGCCCCTCCTGCTGCCCGCGCCGCGCTCGGTCGCCGCGGCCGGACTGGGCCGCGCTGGGGCCGGCCGGGAGCCGCCCGGCCGGGAGCTCCGCGCGGGGGAGCGCGAGCCGGGGCGCGTGGGGGTCGCGACCTCCTCAGCGAGGTTAGTGGCTTGGCCGTTTTCTGGAATTGGTATTTGACGTCGCGGTCTTTGCAGAAGCCACCCAGAGCCCCATCTCCGCTCAGCGGGAGCCCCGTGGCTAGGTGAGGAGCTTTGAAAAGTGATTTGCTCAAGTGTTAGTGTCACTGGGAAAGGCGAAGGAAGGACTCGGCCCTGGGCCTTTGGAACGGAAACTTAGTGCTCCCTCCCTTGGGGAGGGTCTCACTCGCCCTCGCCTTCTCCCTCACTTCTGGTGGGTGGGTTCCTGCACTAGCGCAAACAGGGTTGGGGCAGGGAAAGACCCAGAAATAGCCAGCTTGTCCCCTGCGGACCCTGGCATTGCAGGGCATTGCTGGAGAGGGAAGCTGGACTTAGGTCCTGCCTCTCTTCGTTTTCCAGCTGTACAGTTGAGCCTCGGTTTCCTCATCTCTTAAAACAGCCAAAATAAGCCCCACGTGTCAAATGGTATTTAGGTACAAATTATGATTGTAAGAGCTGAACAAAGAGGTAGTGTAATAAATCCAGTACCTCAGGACTTAAGCAAGGAGCACCGATCTAGGAATGGGAAAGTCCACAGAAATGGCTGCCAGACTCCAAGGAACTAGCTGGAGGCCTTTTTGTTTTGCTACTTCTCCGGTGTCTTAAATACTTCTCAGCCAAGGTGTCCCCCTCTTTCCTGTCCCTTAACTTCACACTCTCAAAAGGCTGTGTGGGAGCTTATGTGCCAGACCCTGGACTCCTTCTCCTCCCTGGCATTTGGTCAGTGTCCTATTACCTGTGGAATATTTTATCATAGGCTCTTGGCCACTAGGATAGTAAATGGGAGTGAACCACATTGACCATCAAATTGGTCTGAATTTCCCAAAGAAAACTTTAGTGCGGAATGACCACTGTGTTCAGGAGGTTGCCGGTTCCGTGTTCCTTCCTTCGCTCATTTTGCAGTAGTTGACCGCTGTGGCTTTGGCTGCGAACAGCAGAACACCAAGGGAAAATAAACAATCGCGCTCTTCATATTTGCCTTCCCACCAAACTTCACTGATTTGTCTTAAATTGTCTCATATCAGTGACGGAAAATTTCCAGTTTTGAAGCCGAATGTATAGTTGAATGCCTCAGACGTTCAGTGTTCCAAATTTGGCACTTGCCTCATCTGCCCAGACTTCTCCTTCAGGGATCGCTGCTGTGTGTTAATGACTCTGAAGACTAGAGTTATCTATCTAATTTTGAAAAGTTTTGAAGCACATTAGGATAGAAAGTACTGCTGTTGGACTGTGAGCCAAGTGCCAAATGCTTTGCAATATTTTCTCTTCATTCAGAAGCATATCAGTATTATCCAATATATGTCAGTTAAGTTCCTGTTTTTGAGTGCCTATCCCCCGAGTAGGTATTGTGGGGAAAGAGGAGATGAGTAAGCCAGAATCTTTATCTCTGGGGACTTACAGTATGGTACATATTAAATTAGATTCCAAGTGCTGTGGGTAAGGCTACCAAGACAGCTTCCAGTAGGAAAGATCTAGGAGAGTGGTGGGGAGCCTGTGGCATGCGTGCCACAGAGGGCTGTTTGTTATCCCTAAAAGGTCTAAAAAAGTTTGTCATAATTTTTGTAGGAAAGCTTTAGGGAAGAAAATCCCACTGATGGAGTCAAAAGCCTGAGGCTGTAGCCGCACGGACACCCTGCTGGTTCCCAAACTGGTCATGGCCTCTGACGCCTGTGTAGCATCCTGCCTTATATCCTTGTGACAGCCCCTGCTTGACTTTAGAGACACCATTTCATTGAACCCGAAATTGTCCTGAACATTCAAATGATCTGAGGAATTTAAGGTATTGCTATCTGGCTCCTATTCTGAGAGATTCTGATTTAGTTGACCTGGGGTATGACCTGGGCATTGAGACTTTTAGAAGTTTCCAAGGTGATTCTAGTATGAAGAATCACGAGTCTAGAGAAAAAGCCTCCAACTAGGGAATCACTTGGTGAGTTGGGGTTCCAGTGGTGTGGGAGTTAACAAGCCCGAGATACAGGAACAGAAAAGAATTTCTGTGCATTCCTTCAGATCTCTTTTCCCCAGAAGCAAATCTGATTTGCCTTTTAAGAGTGATGATGCCCAAAATGTTCATGACCGTCTGTTGTTGGGAGCCATGCTGTGAAGAGAAACTGACTCCAGCCATGCTCTGCACAGTGGTGCCTGCTGTCTTGAAAGACAGTCCTCCAAGGCTCTCTTGCACTTCTGAATTTTGCTGGATTTGCTACAAATATATTTCATCATTAGCTGGCCCATGTCTTAGGCAAGTGAGTGGATCCCATCTCGGAGTTCCCGATTCACTAAGTCTCTGGTAAAACCCCCAAATTTGCATATCTAACAAGTTCCCTTTGGAGCAAGAAGCACATGTTATCATCCAAAGTCTTATTTGTGGTGCCTTACAATGATTTCCTGTTATCAAAAGACTTATGAAAAAATACCCACAGAAGCCTGGGCTTTTGGAAGTAGAATCAAGTCTGAACCTGTATGCTTTCCCCAAATTCTCTGGGAATTCTGATATCCACCAAATTTTGAGAATCATGATTTAAAGTAATAGTGCTCAACAAGGGGGTGATTTTGCTCACCCGGAGACATTGGACAATCCCTGGAGCTATTGTTGGTTGTTAACGGGGTGGAGAATGGGAACACTACTGACCAAGGAAAGGTGTTAACACCATGCCATGCCTCCCACAAGAAATATTGTCCAGCTTTAAGTGTCAGTAATGCTGAACTTGAACTTGAAGAACCCGGGGACAGATCGTAATTTGGCAATGAAAACCTTATCCAATTCCATTATTATGCAAATGAGGACACATGGACCCACAAGTCACATGGATAGAGAACAGCACGAAGATGGTTAATTTGTCATGGAATACAAAGCATATATGCTAAATGTCATGAAGCACTAAGAAATAGTATTTTTGCAAATTCCTTTTTAAACAAAGAGTGTACGACAGAAAGAAATTGTGATTTGATAAAAGGAGGTATTGGAAACAAAAGATGTTGACATTTCCCTTAAGATAGGTATGAACCAGGAACCTGAAATTTCATTTTTGTTCCCTGTCCCTTACAAATTCAAAGAACAGCCAAAGAACAAGAGAGTCCATCCAAAATCTTTAAAAGGACTCAATCACTTCCCTTTTTTATTATATTTGGAAGGAACCTTGACAGCAACTTGAATTTCCTTTCGACTTCTGTTTACAAATCAACAATATTGTTCCACTCTGCTTGCTTTAGGAAACGATCAGCAGAAAGGAATTCAGAAAACGGAATTCAGAAAACGGAAGATCTTCAAGTGTTTCTTAATTGTTCAAATCAGCTGAGCTTTGTAGAGCTGATTTTTCTTCTTTCTATAAATCCTGGTAGAAGAATAAAAGGTGTTCCCAGACTTCAACAGTAGATTTAATCATCCCTTTCTGTAAGCAAATCTGATACTAGTTTATTTTGATCTTGTGTAACCAGGGTTTCGCTTGCCCCAAACATCTTTGATTCCTTTGAAACGAAAGGAATAATTCTTACTGTGCAACAGCTCAGACCATGTTTAGCTACTGTTGATGCTGGCAACAAGGGAGCTGTTTTCAAGACTTTTTTTTTTTTCTTCTTACCCAAATAGGATCATCTGAAGACTTTTTTTTTTCCCCCAAATAAGTTAGTGTGAAAAAGCAAGCCACCAACAATCTGTCAAACATAAGACAGTGGGAGAAAGTGTTCTTTTTTTTTTTTTTTAGAAAAATTAATATTTAACTTACATTTAAAATCAAACAGGGGCTGCCACATTCCAGGACTGTCTGTTCCTTTCCAGTTTCCTTAATGGCTCCATTTCTGTGCTTAACTTAATTCCTGATTGTGCTTCAAAATCCAAATCCAATAAAACATGCAAACACTGTCCTCACTCATGCCACAGAAGCATTCTAACTTCATTCCTTGGGAGACTCATACTCAGTTAAAAAAAAAAAAGAGAGGGCGATGGGGATAAGTAATGTTAATTATTCCCAAAATATTTTAAGCTAAATACACAATTGGTATTGAAATCCGGAGACTGAATATTATGCCAATCCTTTTCGCAAACATTAAGTCATCTACCACCCAAGAGTCTTTTGAATGAGACAATAGCAGTGTCATTTTACCAGGGAAAAAGGAGACTTACAAAGGAAAAAAATGACTTGCTGAAGGCCAGAGTTTGGAAGTGACAGGGCCAGCATTGACATCTACTTAGTCATTTTTTTCCTATCATTCTAAACTGTCCCCGTCTAGGCCTAAACCATCTTTAATAACTCCTGTTGAAATTCTGTTTGGGCTCAACTCTTAGAGAGTACATTTTATTCTTCAATCATTAACTTTTTATTTGTACATGAATCATTCAGCTAGAGTCACAGACTCAAAATATTATTTTGCATAATATGGACCAGGGCTGTGTGTGCATATGGTGAGTATATGTGTGTGTGTGTGCGTGTGTGTGTGTGTGTGTGTGTACTGGGCAGAGACTGAATATGACTGTGACCTCAACTTGCTAGGAGACATAATGCCCGTAAATAGGTTTGAATGAATCCCCACATAAGAGTTGCCAGATCACTGTACATAGATGTGAAACAAAAACACAAATAAACAAAAAACCCACAAAACTTCTCTATGAGCACTTCTGGGAGAGAACGTTCTACCTGCGTGGAGTGGCCTGTCATCTTGAGATAAACCCTTATGTCCTGCATATGTTTGAGCCACCCTTCTAGTCTTTCTCTCTGCACTCTTCTTAGCAGACCCTGTTCTTTTGCTGACCCCACATTTCAGGGTCAACTCTGCTCCAGGCTGTGGAAGCGAAATCTAGCCCTAGCTACTCAGTAGTTCAAGGAGGCTTTGTTCGGTCACAAAGGATTAACTGGACAGCTCTGATTTGATTCCTGGTTTAGGAACTGCGTCCTTCCATTTTCTTATTTGCAGATATCAGGATTGATAATAAATTGCCTTTTCCCAGCTCAAGTTTTGAACCACTTGAGTCCCCAGAAATGGGACAGCTAAATAGTGCTGAAGTTTTGAAGAACGTGGATTTTAATCGACAATGAATGATCTTCCTATTACTTTTGCTAACCCACCCTCAAACTATCTGTCCTACATCTAGATCAAACTGGAGAAGTATTAAATATACCCTAGAGGGGCTGGGGATTTAGCTCAGTGATTAGAGTGCTTACCTTGCAAGTACAAGGCCCTGAGTTCAATCCCCGGCACCACTAAATAAATAAATAAACCCTAAAAGTTCCCTCTTTGAGACATTTAAGAAAAATGATGGCTCTCATTCAACGTAAATAATATAATTGTCACCTCAATTTTTTTCTAAAATATGGCCCCTTGCCTTGTTCCAAAAACCAAACCACTGTTCTCTGCCATCAGGCAGCAGTAATGCCCTTTAGCCTAGACCAGCATTCAGGGCTGCTAACAGCCTCCTCGGGGATCAGCCTCACCTCCCTGAGGGTTATCCTCCTGTGCTCTCTTCAGTCTATGATGATACAGACTTCTTCACCCCTGGGCACATGCATCTCATCTTTTTGCATGCTGTTGATGTATTCTAAATCCGGCACACAAGTGTTCTGACTGATCAAGACGTTCCTCTCCCAGAACTTCTGAGCCTTCTCTCTGTTCAGTTCTCTAGTGCAGAATAAGATCTAGTGGCCGACCTACCCCGACCACCTGGAGGATGCCAGCTCTCCGAGTGGTCCTTTCCTACCACTGGGCCCAGAAACCTCAATTTTTCAAGAGGAAATAGCTTTGTCTGTGTCAAATCTAGAATAATATGCTCTTGAGATAATATGATGATGTAAAATATAATTATGTTTTATACAAGTAGGTATATATATCATATGTAACGTTAGTATTTCATCTTTTACCAAAATCTGATTCGTTGTCACAAAGATTAATATCTGGTATGACTCACTACTAATTATAGAAGAAAATGTAATGAAATCGCCAGCTCCGTATGCGTGTGTATGTGTGCGTATGGGCAAAAGTTGGGGAGAAATGAAAATAGTTTCCTTTACTTTTGAATAAAGGAAGTGACTTGAGTTCACGCTACACACATTTCAATCAGTTCATTACACCTTAATGATCAAAATAAAATTATCAAAGGTAACGTATCAAACATATGACATAAAAAGTGATTATTTTGCTCCTCATTAATGATCTCGTAGAATTGCTTCACATCAAAACGTTGTCAGAACCGGGGAAACTCACTCATTGTACACATGAGTGTTTTAGATTCTGTCTTCACTACTCATTTTGACTGCCGTAAAAATAGATTCCAGCTTCCGGATCACCTACCCACCTGCTCAGGGCCAGCCAGCCAGGCCCCAGCCTGGGGTTTCCTAACCAGGCTGTCCGGTCTCATCCAACTGTGCTTCTCACTTGGCCTCCATGGAAACTTATTCAAAGCGAGAAAGCTATTCACCTCATTCCCTCAAACTCTCAGATGGAAATAGCCATCGGATTTCACACTGTGTCTGCATTCTAGGAAACAATATTCAGGTGGATGAAAAAATGAATTTATATTTCCAAACAAATGTGTATATAAAAACACTCTGGTCTGGAAATCGGAATCCCTTGTCCTGGACTGGTTCTGTCATGAACCAGTTGTGAGACCATCAGCAAGACACTTTCCTCAGGCCGCGCTGTTCCTCTCATCGGCAAAAAAGATGTGGAACTACACGTGTGAGACACATTCCGGCTTTCTATACTAATGCTTTCTTTTAAAAAAAATGGAGTGTTACAACATTCCTAGACGTCCTGAAAGCATTACCCCCCTCGCCCTACATCAGTGTCTGGGATAAAATTAAGCGTGGGGTTCCCCAGAATATTTCTAAGCTCCCTCTGGGCTCGTTAAAATTCACTTTTCTCAGAGCATGTTGGTTTTGCCTGGAAATAGCAGCTGGACTCAGCCAGTGGAGCTGGAGGCTGCTGTTACTGTTTTGAGCCAATCCGTAGCATAGTAACCATCCCCATTCCAGGGCACTTCGAAGTGAACCGTATGCCTGCTCTCCGGGCTGCCTCCCTGCTTCAGCTTCCGTCTGAGCAGCTGTGTTCTTCTGTTTTTCTGCCTTCGCCCGCCCTAGGAGACAATCCTGCAGAGGATCAAGGACTGGAGAGAATGTAATGAGTCTACATAGAGCTATGTCCTTTATCACACAGTGTGTAATGAATCTAGACGTAAAAACCAGGCACAATAACAAAGTCACTCACGGGCAGAAGGAGGTGGGGGGGGAGGGGAAAGAACAATAAATAAGTGATCAAACCAATCTTAACTTCTCTCTCCACAGACTCTGACCCCTTTACTACTCCGTCTCTTGAAGAAATTCAGAAAATAAACAACAAATCAGCCTGGACCAATTAATTTTGGGGAGAGGAGACAATTTCTATTTAAAAGCAAACTGAATGAATTCCAAAGCACTTTCGAACTTTGGTTACTACTTTTGAGGTACGATAAAAATATACAAATACGTGTTTAAAAGCTTTTTAGATGGCTCCTCTTACCTTCAAGTTGTGTTTATAAAATCTCCATTTCCCCCGTGCTTCAGTCCTAGACTACCCAAAAGAAAAGATAGGTTAGTAACTTAACATTCTGCTGTGAAAGACTGCCAGGCCTTAAATTCTGCTACACAAAATGTAGTTTAACTTGATTTGTGAAAATGAAGATGAAAGAAATTGTAATTAATTTCCTTCAGAGAGGACATGTTAGAGGCTGTCTACTGATCACAGTGATGGTATGCATGGCTGGCTTGGGGAGGATTTGCAAATAATTTTACTATATTATTTTATCATCAAAACTGATTTTACTCTAAAAAGAATCTTCCTTTACCTGTTTCCCTGACTAAATTTTAAGTGGTGTTTAGATGCTTCCCAAATTCGAGGGCTCTTCAAAATATAAAATTCACTCTTATTAAAATAGCCGACACCAATCTCCTAGGGCCAGAGTCCTCCAGCCAAGTCCTCTCCTAGAGTTCTTTTGATTCGTGAATAATCATTTCATATATAATAATAATGATGACTTTTAAAAGTACCATCACTTTATTTTTTTGTGGCAAGTGTTCATTTTCTAAGCCTTTCCATACATGTAAAACGATAGTGAAACAGTGTTGTCACCCTTCCTGGTTCAATCTCCTGTGTTATGTTGCAAAGCAGAGAAAATTCAAAATCTTGTTTGTCCCTCTTCTTTTTCCATAACTCCATCCAATCTCCCTCATTACTGAAAGTGTGACACAGAAGGATAACAATTTATTAAAACAATGCATCTAACTTTCCAGAGGCAATCCCCGTGCTCCGAAGTTGTGCTGCATTTTTGAGAAATCGACTTAATGAAATGAATACTAAATTTGGGGATCTGTAAAGGATATAGTGTTGGAGCTCTTCTTTCTCTACTCCCCACCACGTCATTCCTGAGAGTACCCGCAAAACGAGACATGCTCACTTCCACAGGCTGCATCTGAAACACTGCCAGACCTCAAATTCTATCCCACAAAATCTGAAATTCTCCAGGGATCTGCTTCTGTATTATTGCAAGAGAACAGATAAGAACAGATGAAAATGGGAGCTTATCCTTGTATTACACTCACTGCCTCATTTTAATTGGCAAAACTTGTGACCTTTCCCTTAGAAGAGTGTGCCATAATTTACTAAGACTTTCCAGTGAGGATATTAAATCTCAGAGACACAATTTTTTTATTTGTTCATTTTTCTTTAGTGACTTCTGTTTTAAGAGGGCCTTTCATCTGACATTTTAAGAATGGAACAATATGTATTTTGTCTGTCTCCATTTTCCCATGAGTATAGCTCATAACTCAGCTTTTCCTGATAATGAGATGGACCGTAGCGTAACGACTGGCTTTCTCTCAAACCCCACAGTAAAATTGGAACTGAGTCAGCGATTGAGGCTCAATGAGTAGCTTTCCAAGAGTGATTAGGTGGATCACGTGCCAACCACCATCTTGGTCCAACATCCCGTTCTTTTCCCTTTTCCATCCCCCCCTTCACTGATGGACAATTCAAAGGGAACATTGAAAAAGGTACCATGAGCACAAAATTCAACCACGACAAGCTTGAAAGCTAAACTGATAGGATGCTTTGGACTGAGAGGACTTTACTTCAGATCATTTCAACTGAAGACCCAAGACCTAGATTGGAAAGTGACTTGTTAGCATACAAGCATATAGAGACTTGTCAGCTAAACTAGCACAGAAATCACATTTTTTTTAATTGATAGCCTATGGAGGGGGAATG
Organism: Hystrix cristata; assembly: GCA_004026905.1. Lineage (NCBI taxonomy): Eukaryota > Metazoa > Chordata > Mammalia > Rodentia > Hystricidae > Hystrix > Hystrix cristata. The sequence goes on along the minus strand of PVJO010008254.1, from coordinate 66,069 downwards.
ATCTTAGCAAAGAAAGTTTATATTCTTCCTTGCTGACTTACCTAAAATCTTAATCTGACTGTAGTACATGAGATCCTTAGAGACGTTGTCATTGAAACATTTGTTCTCTCGACTCCCTCAACTCCCTCCTCCAGAGCTCTTCCTTACATATAATATATGTTAAAAAAAAAATAAGAAGTTGTCCTCTTGAAACTTTGAAAAACCCTCAGTTGAAATATGCCCCAAATCCAGCCAACATTCCTTCATAAAAGTATAAACATGATCTGTGGAGAAGACATGTCTGAGGACAAAGCAATTCTCACTAGTGTTCAAAAGCACAGGATGCTAGAAGTTGCTTTTTAAATTTTTTACAGTCCATTGTGTTTGTGGTATGGTCAGATTTTCATGGACGAGGTTATTTTCAGTTAATTCCAGGTTACAAGTCAAGATGACAAAATAAATAAACAAGAGCAAAACCAACAAACAAAAAGCCCAAACCAAGCAAATGTGATCCAGCAGCAGAGTGTAAAGATGGATCTAAACACAGTGGGGAATCAACGAGGGCTCAGAGTAGACTCAGAAAAAATAATATAAATCCAAGAGGCAACTTGAAGAAACCGGGAAAAAGAAAACAGAGTCCCTGTGAAGATGTAGCCAAATTGCCCTGGAACACAGAGAAATGACCAGAGTTATCTTTATTTTAAGCCCTTTCTGTCAATCTCTTTCATCTTTTTTAGTCTTTTCCATGTCATTAAACATACTGAAATGAGTTTAGTTGCTCAACCCCCAAAACTGAAAATTATTCTTGAAACCTACTTTCCCTCACAGTCAATAGCTAATCATTAAACATCGTGTGTTCAGAATTAAATATGTATCACTAATCCATGCAATTTCTCTCTAATCCAGGGCCCCACTCTAGAGCAAATTACAATAATTTCTGACTCAGTAAGTTGTGATGGCTTTCTTACTATCTCCTAGCTTTTATTCTGGTCCCTTTCATTTTTTTTCCTCCGTAAAACAGCAAAATGATCTAGTAATTTGACGGATACAAAGTCAGTTGCTTTCCTATATATCAGCAGTGAACACGTGGAAGTTGAAATTTAAAAAAAAACTCACTTGTTAGCACTCAAGTAAATAAAATACATATAAATGTAACAAAATACATACAAAATGAATGTGAGTAAAACTATAAAATTGATGGAGAAAAATATGGAACTAATACAGGAAAAGAAGTTCAATGTTTATTAATTAGAAGACTTGATATTGTCAAGATTTCAGTTCTTTCCAACTTGATCTATAGATCAGGGTTATCCAAATCAAAACTCCAACAAAGTACTTTTCAGATATTGTCAAACTAATTTTAAAGTTCATATGAGGAAATAAAAGGATCCCGAAAAGGAAATATAATAGTAAAGGAAAACAAACTTGGAAGAATGACGCCAACTGACATCAATATTTAGCATAAAACTACAGTAATAAGCCGATCGTACAATTAATTTGGGTAAATTGTTGACATGTAAATTATACCTCAGTGATGCTATTAACCATCGGAGGGTGTGGTTCAGTGATAAAACCTGTACTTAGCATACAGGCCATGAGTTCAATCTCGAACAACAAAAAGTAAAATACAAGAAACTGAAGGTGTTAAAAATTGAAAATAAAAGCACATTGAAAAATTAGACTACTTTCTAGAGAAGCAAAATGAGTAACGTCATAACAGAAACAAAGAAATCTGATTAAGCTTTATGAAAATGTTTGAAACCAACTCCTTAAATTTTTTTTTATTATAGTTGATAAGCAATATAAATAATTTTATTTTGTTTTAATGTATATGAAGATGCTATTTGGTCTTTAAAATAAAAAGTTTAACTTCAAAATAAATTTTGAATAAATTATTCTTGGTTTATAAGGAACCTATTTTGTGATCAATAACTAAACATTTGGAACACTTTTTAAAATGTGAATGTGATATGTAGTGGCTCACATTAATATTCTTCAATGATTTCCCATAACGGTTGAACAAAATACATATATATATATTTTTTTAGAATTTTCTTTAGGGTCATGCATTATCTGGTCAATGCTAAATTTGGCTCACCTCTTACATGATCTTCATTTTCTTCTCTTGCTCAGATTTTTACCACCTTAGATCCAGTCTACATGATGCTTTCTCTGTTTTGGAAATCTTCCTTATCCTTCAGGTATCAATCTAAACATGACCTTCTCAGAGGGGATTTTTGTTCTTAATTCTAACTCCCTCTCATTGTCCATAACATGAATAATACACTGTCATGTTCCTTTTTGGGACTGATCATAATGCACGTGTTTATTTTGTGTTTGATTTTTATCTTTCTTCTTTAATGATTTTAAGCTCTATAATGGCAAAAATCAGATATTTCATTTACTGATGCGGACCTAGAAGTTAGAACAGTGATTAAACTTTATCAGTACCGTTAATTCACTAACAAGTTGAAGGAATTGATGAATAAAGTAAAAGGAATGTAGCAGCTCTTCAGAGGATATATATCCTGAAAATCTCAGGGAAATCTCCTTTTGTTTTGTCTTTAACTTCTGTGGCCCCTGTAACTGTGGTCAACTTGCGTTCATCAAGTGTTTGTGAGAAGCGAACAAGTTTCATTTCCTGGACTTCTCATAAATTGGTGAATCAACGCTTGCCATTTCTGATTTTTTCTTCAGTAAGGTACTTTTTTTGTTATTTGTTTGCTTTTTGTTTTTATGTAGTTGCAACTAGAATCCAGGCCCCGCACATGCCAGGTAAAGGCAAGTTCTTCCTAAGTAAGTCGGTTCCTTTGTATTTCTTGCATGCTTGTTATGTTTTAGTATACGTGCTGCCGAAGTGAGCATGCATGCTTGTTATGTGCAGTGACCTGCCTGATTTAACGGAGAACACAGTACACACCCTGTCCTCAAAGAGAACAATCCGGGGACAGAGAAACAAACACAGTTCAGAGTAAAAGTGATTTACCCTGTAAGAAACTTCAAAAAAATATGACTTTTAGCTTGGGTGTGGCCAGAGAATTCTAAGAGAGTATTTGAACTGAACTTTGTACCTTAGGTAACAATTCAATAGAATGATATGCAAATGATATTCGGGGAGAGACAATCACTCAAGAGAAGGAAAGGATCATGATGAGGTTCATACTTTTGGGAAATGTGGAGTCTGTGAAACAGCAAAGGAGCTCAGTTTTCTTGTGGTACACAGTACGAGGGCCGGTAAGATACACCTGGAAAAGAGGAAGGAGGGTAATTTTTGGAAGCAGACGATTCCTTGGGTTTAGACTCTTTTTACAGTAAATGGCAATTGTACATTTAAAAGATTAAACTGGGGCATTTAAATCAATTTTATTAAAGTACGTAGACCCTTAACCTTGTGGACAAGAGGATAGCAGTAAGGCAGTCACTGTAATCATCTGGGGCAATTATGCTATGAGCCAGAACTAGGATGTGGTGAAGAGAAACAGGGAAGAACAAAGTGAGGCCTGGATTTCATAAAACGCCAAGTGCGTGTCCTAAAATCTGTGAGTTTTTTTTTTTTTTTTTTTTTTTTGGTGGTGCCGGAGATCGAACTCAGGCCCTTGTGCTTGCAAGGCAAGCACTCTAATCACTGAGCTAAATCCCCAGCCCCAATCTGTGAGATTTAATCAGCAGACTCACCTCTCCATTTCCCACAGCACTTGTATCTTGTATCTTCCAAGCTACATCCTTCCCTGCTTTCTTCCCTCTGTGTCGTTTCCCTACTCCTTCTAGTTCTTCCTGGGGTCACCTCCTAAGTATACTATTTGCAGAAACACATCTAAATTAAATGACATCAATAATAAGAAAAAGTACAAAAATTAGGGTAGGTGGAGGGTGGAGACTGGAAGAAGAGAATCCACACTGATTTTTGACGTTTCAAACAGAGTTTGAATTTTTATTATTGTTCATTTTTAGCTGAATCAAATCCATGTAAAATATAATGTATAATTTGAATTCATAAGATAAACAAAAATGTGTAAACAGACTGAATTGTGAAAATCATCATCTGTAAATATTTCCACCTGAAAAAAATCCGTGTTTTAAAATTTAGTTTATTAAACATTTTGTTTTCATCAAACTGATTAAAAATCAAAGCAGCCGATGGTTGTGATTTACAAATTTACCAATATAGCCCAAGGATACCCAATACCTTTAAAGTAGGCGCCTTTTAATAGCGAAAATAGGAATGTAAAATTTTTCTCTTTTATGAGACATATGCCAAATAAAATACTGCAGAGTCAAAGTTAAATATTAAATCTGTAACAATAGGAGGAGAGGGAAAACACAAAAGAATATTTTGATCTATAAATGGAGAGGGAGTTTCTGAATTAAAAAAAAGGAAATACATGAGTTGCTATTTGGTTCAAATTATTTAAATTAACTATAATTAATGGATGGTGAAAAGATTTCAAGATCTATTGCAAAGTGTTATTATTCATATAAAGTTCTTAAAAATCAGTAAGATGGATGCTTTAACTGTGAAAGAGCAAAAGGTGTAATAGGAATGGCAAAAGAAAGAAAATATAAATGAATAATATGAAAAATCATTAAAATTTTAAATATTCCATTTTTATCAAATTGGAAAAATCTTAAAACAATCCTGGATGACAGTTCTCTGAATCATCATTCTCTGTCGCTCTGGGAAGGAGTGTAAATCATTGTGGATCCCAAATCCCTTATCTATCACTTTGAAAGTTCAAAGATATTTTTGTAGCTCATTGGTGGGTAAAAAACGCACTTAAATTCATATGAGGTGATTCAGTTTTTATGTATTCTGTTGGCGAGATTGCTACTATGTTTCACTGAGGAAATAGTAATGTCTTTCACTGACAGCATCTCTCTAGATTCTAGAAGGATGATACCCAGGAGACAATAAAGCAACATGTTGTCTTCCTAAGATTCAAAAGTTATAGATCTTTGGGAACTTATTTTTAAAAACTTCAATGACATTCAGTGATAGATACAGATAAAGTTACTCATTAGAGGGTTAGAGGCAATAGTAAAAGTGAAAAAAACGTGTATGATTATCAGTAAGAGAATCTAAGATTAGCCACAGTGCCTGTGTATGCTGGAATATTATTGTAAAATTCATGTCTTCAAGAAAATTTGATAACATGTGCCAGAGTTGAGGTAAAAACAAAACACATGAAATAATACCAACTATATATTTATAGAAAAGAATGGTTCCAGGAAAAGATTGTCTCTAGGAAGTGAAATTATAGACTGTTTTAATTTTTAAAACCTAATCCATGTGTATCATGAAGCTTCAGCAAGCATGTATAGGAATAGAAAGAATTAAATGCCTTTTAATCTTAGATGTTGAGATCTTTTCCATTATTTGAGCTCAGAGATTTCAAAAAAGAGAGGCACACTTAAAAATTTGGACTGCTTTTTGCATGTTTCAGACTCCCAGATTTGCTTAACACAGTTTAAATCTCAAGAACAAGAGTTAAAATATGTCCAAATATTACCTTGTGTTTATGTAGCTTTTCACACTTTTTCCAGCAGTACATTTATTTTCTAGTTTGCTCATTCTGTATGCATCTGTATTTCTGAGTTTTATAGAAATGAAGTTTAGAAACTGTACAAAGGACTCCATGAATTTCTGGCTTCTCCCAGCCCAATATTAATAACCATTAATAATTTGCAATTGTATTAAAAAATGAAAACCCTCTGTCTAAAATTAAAGTCTTTTTTTTTTTTTTTTGGTTTTATTTTTGGTGCTGGGGATCGAACTCGGGACCTTCAGCTTGCAAGGCAAGCACTGTAACCACTGAGCGAAATCCCCAGCCCCTAAAATTAAAGTCTTCTTTGACCACTTTCCATTGCAGATTCACACAAATATCTCACACATATGCAAATTTATGTGTATACACATATGTCACCATGAACAATGCATAGTATTCTTTTGTATTCTAATTGTGTGCAGGAGTATTTTAGATTCTATGTAATTGTTTTATGGTTTGTGTCATTCTATTTCCTAGTTTTTCTTGTAAGCAGTATATATATTTGTCATTGTGTCACACATTTTCATTATGTGAATTACCAACTTTATGCTTTTTTGTTTTCCACAATAACAATATAAGGTAGAGAAGCCTGGAATTTTTATCCTGCCGTACAGGTGTGACGTTAGATGAATTACCAAGATTTATGACAAAAGGCTCCACTGGAATTATTCTAATCCTAATTCCACGTTTAGCATTCCTTCTCTAAAGTATTTTTAGATAGAAAAGCCAGACTCAGTGAAACGTGGGAATTTATCATCGGTTACCAACTAAAGTTGCTCTACAGAATATCTGGAGATTTGTCTATTCTTTGAGATTATTGTAGCTTTTACAAAACAATATAACCTGAAGGTTGATCTGGTGACACACACGAAATATAACTGTATGTGTAGCTCCTATTTTAATTTGTGCCAATAAATCTTCTTGGCCTTAAGGATTCCCCCACAGTCTGCCCACAGGCTTCAGTTGTCAGGTTTTGGTCTTCTGGTTACTTTGTGTGTGAACATGGGCTGAATTGGAAAGCTATAAAATCTTCTTCAGCTCCCACCCCAAAATCCTGAGCCTGGTTCACAAGCCAGTTGCTTCCCTGGGCCGCGCTGAGTCGGCTTCAGGCTGGAGACCTCCAGGGAGGCAGAGAAGAAAAGATAAAGGGATGGGACATTTCTTGTTTGGGGGAAGACTTTCAGGTCTATGGACCCGAGGGATGTGTAAAGCCACTGTCCCCATAGGGGCTGACAGATAGTAAAAGCCCTACATTTTTCTTGGTGAAGATTTGCAGACCTCTGTGGAGGCTCCTTGCTGGGTATCTTGCTTAAATCATTCTGTTGCAAGCAGCTGTTTCTAATTCCTTCTTCAGCACCCGGCCATCTGGGGTAACACATCCAGTGCCTTTCACTGCGGGCTCCTTCCTGTCCGGAAGACCCTGCGGTACGGTACAGGTCCAGGACCGCCGTTTGTCGGCCTTCTCTCCTATCTCCTTTACATAAGAAAGGTGACGCGATTACCATTAGAAAGGCAGGCATCCCTCACCCTGTGGGAGATGATGACTAGCAGGCAGAAACCCTCTCCAGGCCCGCCACCAAAGCCAGGCCTGCTTTCCCTCTTTGGATCTTCCAGGTTCCGGCTTCACAAAGCTTTCTCTGGAGGGAAGCTGACACCATACTTTGTATCTCTCAATTGCTGCAACACATCTGAAAACACTTCCAGTTATTTCCTTGAGACCCTGAACCTCAATTTTCTTTGAGGTACAAAGTTAACAGTCTCTCTCTACAAATGGGTAAAGTGGAGATTTACTACGTGACAGCCTATTTCCAAAGAAAATTCTCCTCAAACCTCCTGATTCCGCTTCACATAGATGAGGTAACATTACACGCACAAAACCACACTGGTAGGAAGGGGTGTATTTTACTTTTTCACACAGTCAAAAATGAGGCAGGAGCCCGGTGTGGTGGCACATGCTTGTAATCCTAGCACTTGGGAGGCTGAAGCAGGAGGATTGCCGCGAGTTGGAGGCCACTCTGGGATACATAATGAGATCCTGCCTCAAAAAGAAAAAAAAAAAAAATGAGGCAGAGAAAATCGCCATTGCAATTTCCTCTGTCAACCTGACCAAGTGACAAAAAGCAAATTATTTAATCAATCACTCTGCAATTTCCTCACATTAAAAATGAGGATTAAATGAAATAATGGGACAATAATATCAATTAACTCACAGAGTTATCATGAACGTTAAATAAATTAATACATGAAAAGACTTAACACGTCTGGTTTATAGAAAGAACTCAGTGTTTGTCGTTACCATAAATATTCATCTTCAAAATTCAACTCAACTGACATTTCTTTGATAAATATTTCTTAATTCATCCTGGCAGTGTTAAGTACAACTTCTCAGTGTTCCCAAAGAAACTCAGATGAGTTCTGTTTACAAATGTAGGTCTCTCTTTCCTACAAATAGGCATTTATGTGTGTGTCTCCCCTTTACCCATTTGGACCAGAGACCTTGGTCTGTATTTCTTCTTGTTTTCCAAGAATTTCATATAACTCATGGGCAATCAAATGGGCAGTACAGGCAGGACAGCCAGATGCTCAAGAATAGGTAGATCAGTTTTCCTAACAACATCCCTGAATGGTCAACTTTGCTGACGTACATGAATGAATGAATAAAGCCTGAATAACAAACACGCCTCTGAAAACTCTCAAAAAGCACAGAAATCTGCACAGTTTATACATGACTGTGCCAATATTTTCCCATTACAGCCAGAAAAATTTGTAACAAAAACAGAGTAAGAAAGCATTGCATGCTGCTAGATGTTTAATGGTACTAGCTATATTCAGAAAGAAAAGCAAATGTCTTTGTAACTTTTTCCAGCTGGATGATTTATTGAAAGAATATCATTCTGAAAAATAGTCGCCAATGGCTCCCTATTGCTATTTGGATAATTCTAGTTCTTTTACTATTCTCTAGGCCTCAAAGAGAGAAAAATGGAAATTTATAATCGATCAAATAAGCTAAATGATGAAATTGTAGATTATTAACATGTTAAGTATAATAAAATTATAAAAATCTGTATAGTTTCTTTGTACTTATAAAACGTATAGATAAAAGGCTCCAATAAACAGAGTTAAATACATAATTACATTAATTTTTCTTTCAATTCATGAAAAAGTTCTAGTAATAAATTCAGTCTTTAAAACTAATCAAACATGGGGAATGAAAGGCACCCAAACAAAAAGAAAATTAATTTACTTGGCATTAAAAATGATTTAATTATTTTTCAAATGGATACTTTTGCACTTGTAGATGGTGGCTGCCAAAAACCATTAGTAATTATTAAGAGAAAACAATAGTTTTCTACTACTTTATTTTTCCTTTATCTGGTAAAATGTTCCATTTATGTAGCTCTATAAGATCTGAAGAATTTCCAAATTTTTAGAACCGTGAAAAATAAAATTACCTCAGCTCTCACAATTCTTCATGCTCTCCTCTCTCTAACATTGTTTTAAGAACTTCCGCAAAAGCTACATTGGAACTTTGGGTTTGGGTGTGTTCTTCCTGCTTACTTCAGTTCTGGTAAGACAAACTCCCCTAAAAATGATTCAGTGCTAATGTAGGGTATTGAGACTAGGCTTATTCTGCCTTCAACATGCTATGTGAATTTGGGCAAATTAGTCAACCTTGGCTTTTGTTATAAAATAGGACATCTGTTTAGTTATTACTAAATTAGAGATGAGTGCATTTACTTCCCAGAGTTATTTTAAAGCCTTGGAAAGTCAATATTTTAAAAGCGCCTTAGCAATTCCCTCAGGCTCTATACCAGTAAAATAAAATTATCATTCTAGTATTAGATTTTCCTTGCAAGGAACAGAAACCAGTTTCAATGAAGAGATACATGGATTACAATCATCAGGGTGGAATGGTGTATGTATACTCTGTTCCAGTCTCATCTTGGGATGTAATAATACAGTCCAGTCCAGCTCAGGGGGACTCAATCCCTGACTTACCAGGTAAAAGCATACTTCTTTTGATGTGAGAAAACTTAGAGTACAGGGAGGGTTTTTAATTCACTCATCATTTGACTGAATGTTTAATTCTGAAATACAGGCAGGACAATTTTCCTTTTTGAAACAAGGACGGCTTTTCCTAAGCCATCGGCAGCTGGCCAAGGTGCTGAGTCAGGTTTGTGGAACACACCTCTGGGTACTTAAATGGTTTTCCTCCTGGTCCACAAACCCTGCTGTTTTATAAGCCATTGACAACTCATGGTCCACGAAACACTGTAGCTTCTTTTCTACCTTCATGGTACTTCTTCTTTAGGATTTCTCCTTCAGAAACTATCATTCAGTTTCTTGTCCCTTCTGTACCTAATGACTAATCAGAAAGAGTTTAATGGCCCAATCAAATGGAGACCCACAACTCAGCAAAATAAAATACACTTTATACCCTCATTGAGGGTAGCCAAATCCTTAGAAACACAACTGCTTCTTTCTGCTATTTGTATGGAAGTGGGAGCGATTGATTTCTTTTCTGTTATGTCAACAATTGGCAAGTAGGGCTTCTTGAAGGAGCAATAAATTAACTAGCTAAATCCCAAAATATAAGCAAAATTCCTCCTGCCTTATAATGGTACCAAAAAGCACTCACCTTGATTTCCAAGTGAAGAAACGAGATATTCCTATCAAACCTCACAGAAAATAGAGCTGAATTGCCAGGTACTAAGAAGCCTAACTCTGACTGCTTTCCATCCTCTCCACTGCTCCTCTCTGCACATTTTCATTCTGTTTCCTATTTGTTAACCAGCTTCTTCTGCACATACTCCAGTATGACCATGATCTCTGGGTTTCCTCCGTGATTTCTAAGGCCTGACATCTGTTGTCAGCTGCCATCAGCATCTTGGGCTCTTAGACCAGAGAGACAATCAAGTCAGTCCAGATTAGTGTTTCTATCTATTGATGACTCCCAAAAATATCACCAAGGTAACTTACCGGCCATCACAATAATCTCTTGTCATCACCACAGAGTTTATTGCCTTCCACAATAAAAGGGACCAATAGTTTGTTAGTTTTAGTAACATCTTAAAAGGGAAGAATAGATCTGAGGATTTAGATGACTACTTTAGGATGAGTCTTTCAGTACTGGAATTAACTCTGGATGGAACAAGTTTGTACCATAATAGTTTAGCATCAGTGGACACAGGGAAGTGAGAGTTTCTGAGGTTTAAAGAGTAAATCAACTTTGGATGAGCATAGTAAAGTGAACTGTTAGCTAAAAGGGGCAAGGAGAGCTAACTGTAGTCTGTTATTCAGATAAGTGGATCTGAGGGGGTAGTTCTTGGAACCAACAATAAAATCATTTGAAAATTCCTCTTTTTGGCTAGGGTTTTCTAAAGTCACATGTATATTTTAGATATTTTTTTTTGTTCTCAATTCTCAATGCTATGTTTTATTAGAATCACCTGGAAAAGAAGGGCATTAAAATGAATACAGCTCATCTCACACTGGGACATTAAGCTTTTTTCATTAAGGGAGATCCTTGAGCATTGGTAAAATAGGAAAAGCTTCCCTGGTAACCATAACATTCAGCCAGGGTAGCAAACTAATAGCTTCTATCATCATTTGAAACTCAACCACGATATTGTTCTATTTGGACATATATCCATCTGCGATGGAAGGACGTGATGATGGAAAGGAGACTTGGGGCAAATAAAGACATAAAAATACAGCTCCGTCTTTTTGTAGGGAATGTGACTATGGCAGGTAACAGGAAACTTGTCTGCTTGTGCTGTTTACCATCCCTAGGGAGTGTCTGTTCTGGGATGAATCATAGAACTTGCTCTCCACCCACATTTTTTTGTCCAGGTGTTAAAAGGCCAACACCCCTGGAAGTCATAGTGGTTTAAAATGCCAGTACGTGAGTCTGTCTCGAGCTTGTGTGGGGCGGATACACCAGGTGCCAGGGCTGCTGTTGATGACTATGGGTGGGTGAAGGCAGCGAAGAGAATCCTGTTCCTGGCCGTGGCTCAGATGTGTCACAGGACACTGAGAAAACTATGAACCAGCAAATCAGAGCAGCAATGTCAGACTCTGGTTAAAGGCAAGCTGTGGGCAACCTCAAAAAATAAAGAAGTAGGAGGATGACTAGAGGCCTGTTAAGGCAGGAAAGGGGCTTGGCAGGAATTTAGAACACACTGATGGTATTCTTGGCAGGGGAGGAAAGCAAGGCAGGAACTGGAGCTGAGGCCCGAGGGCGCACATCAGAAAGAATTTGGCCACTTGTTAAGAAACAAGAAAAAGATCCAATCTAACCGCAGCTGCTGATGGTAATGTGATCTCAGGTTACTTGGAAAAGGAACATTAAGGATTATATAAAATGACCAGCCATGAGCAACAGAGAATTAGTAGAAGAAAATATGAAAGTACAAACCCAGTATTTTCCCAGTGCCAGTGACCCCAAAACAAAGAACGAAAACCACTGAAGCCAAATGTGAAGTATTTCAGAGAGCTCAGTCTCAGGGAGCAATCTAATGGCATCTGATCCATGGAGATACTACTTAGGAGCCAGAAATGTTGGAAGGGAGCTCAAGTAGCCATAAGATTGACCAAAATGGGGGCAATACTAGCACAACTGAATCACTGATTGTAGAGATTCGACTGTTTCACCTACTGCTGGCTTATAATATGCTTGCTTTGGTTAAGATATAGTTTGTGTGGCCCCTAAAGAGCTCCTATGTTGTAGACTTGGTCTTTAGTGTGGCAGTTTTGGGAAATGGTGTGAAACCTTCAAGAAGTGGGGCCAATTTGTCAATGAAGAAGCTGCCCTCAGAAGAGAATAAGGTAGCCCTTATAGGACCCTTGTGGGACTCTTGTGGGACCCCTGGATTCTCATTAGAGAGTTGAGGTAAAAGTCGGAAACTGTACCCTGAATTGCACTTGGGCTTCCTGTCTGATAGTCTGATCTCTTCCTCTGGCACATCCTCCTAGTGTGGGGCAAGCTGCCAGGAAGTGATCTGCCATGATGTGCTGCAGTCAAGAGCTGAGTAGTACCAACACCATGAGCCTGAACCTTTAGAACTATGAGCCAAATACACTTCTTTTCTTGGCACTCTTACCTCAGGCATTTTGTTATAGTAACAGAACATGGATGCAGTGCCCTTGAGCAATTTAACCTTGTTTACTAAACCAGAAAATGACATCACAATTTTACTTCTAGATATAGCTCTTAGGTCAAATCTTACAACTATGCATTTAAAAGTAAGTTCACTGAAATGTTGATTGTAAAGGAAAAAATTAGGAAGATTTCCATTGACTGAAAAATGACTAAGTTTCTTGTAATTTTTGTATCGGAAGAAATATCATATGTCCATTAAAATAAATGATTTAGACAAGATGAATTGACATTTATATTAGGTGTAAAAGCAAATTTCAAAAGAATACCTGCAGTAGGATACCACTTATGTATATTTAAAAAAATATTTAAAATAGCAATAGAACTCATTTTTGCTATACACATGCAGTCAAAAATATGAAAGTATAGATTGTGTATGCATCACAACCATGAGAACAATTACCTCTGGAGAAAGAATTGGAGTTAGGTGAGGTATCACATCACTAAACATAACATTTTATTTATTGAAAGAATATTTGATGTAATATTATCATATATTAATTCAGTTTGGTAGGCTTTTACTTATTGTTTATATTTTCCTTTGGCTTTATGGATTTTAAAAACAAACAAAGGTGAATACTGTGACAAGAACAAAAATGCTCAAGCTTATAGTGCTTTTCACAATGTTCTTTGACGTCTATAAATGCAATTTATCAAATACTATAGGGAATTGGGAATTCCAAAAACAACAACATGTAATTCATGATCCCAAGGAATTCAAAATGTCTAAGGAATTCACATTATCTACACATATGCACACAATTACAAGTGTAAGTGTAAACTGTCATGGAACCATATATGAAGGAGATGTTACTTTGTGCTAGAAAATCTATAAAGATGATAGAACATTTTAGATGAGGCACTGGAAAGAATTACTTTTAGAGGGGTCAAATGGAAACTTTTAAGAACAATGCTTAGTATTGGATGATCAGATTAGATGGAGAGTAGAAGCAAATGGCAAAAATGAACCTAGAAATTGGGTGTAGTTAGAAATTGAAGTAGAATGTAATATGAAGGAATTTGGAACACAGGGATGCATTTCAGTAAAATAATGCTGGCGATTATATGGAGGATAGATTGAACCGATGTAAGTCTGGAGAACGGAATATAAAAATCCAGGTAAGAAATATCATGTGTTAGTGATCGCTTTACGACAGACGGTATTTAGTGGAGTCACTTCCATATCATCTACTAAAAATATGATTCTAAATTTGAAAAGTGAACTGAAGGTCAGAACTGGAAGAATTCAGCTCCTGGTGGTTAGTGACAAATCCAGAAAGAGCCAATGTTGAGCTTCAAAGAAACCAGAAAAGCAGAGCACAAAATTCCTCTTTATCCAACAGAGAAAGCTTTCTGTTGACCATCTATTACTCATTATAAAGAAAAAATAAACATATGGTCAACACTCTCCAGGCAAAGAGGGTTTTATGTGTTTGTAAAGCAAATCCAGCTTTCTTGAATGGTTGTGCTGTAAACAGGACTCCTTCATAACTACTCCTCGGGAGTATGGTAACCTTGCCAATGGGTGGGTCACCTTGGGTGGTTAGTAACACAGACCAGCTCCTCTACAGGAATGTTAAAGATAGTCCTAAACCACCAAGTACCCTGAAAGTACTAAGAGGCATTGGTACTTGTGGGACTGATGTTCTGACCTGAGACAGTATGTTTTCTTTGTCCTCATCCTCACCTCCCTCTCTCCACACTGTAGAGACGACACCACTCTGGATGTCAGAAGCCTTTGAACTTGCCTTAGTTAAATCTTTTCATTTTGAAGTCATTAGACTGTTGTTTCAACTCTCTGGTTCCAGAGTCTTTATTTGAAATAAACTTTACTTTTTTTTTTTCTATCCACTTACTGTTAGCCTTGGAACACAGAATATCATTACCATATTACCCAGTAATTGGACTCAATTTGCTGATTCATGGTCTTTCAAATTCTTTCCATTAATTCGGCAAAGGGAACACGATTCTGGAATGGTTCGAAAAACAGTCCTTCATAACTTCTAGTCTTTGAGGGAAAAGATGACCTAAATGTGTTGACCAATCTTTAGAGGCCTAGACATAGTCTGGTTGTTCAAGGCACCACTGATGAAGATGGAGGCAGCCCAGCTGCTCCCAAAGGATCTGAGAGCCTGGTGCCGGGCAACTCGTGCGATACAGTCTGGGTGGACTTTCTGGCCTTCTACGAGGCCCAGGGCAGTGGCTTTCAGAAGAATTCCCACAGGGACAAATTGCTTGCTTAGACAATGTTTATGGTTCTTATTTCTGCAACATCTGGTCTGACCAGAGACTCTCCTGTCCTTTAAAATGACACTGGAGGCCTTACTCATCTTATAACTCATTCTGTCAGCAAATTCAAAATAAGGTCTGTGTTTCCTCTTGTAAAGGAGGAACTTGGAGTGGGTAATCTATTGGTCCTTTCAAAACCAATATCGTTAGTTTTGCCTCGGGCTGTTATCTGTGTGATTTGGAGATGGAATGCAGGTTGGAAAAAAATTGTCAAAAATTTACATATGAACCTCATGGAAATTATTTCCTTCCTTATGTTTAACTTATTTATAACTAAAATAATAGATAAAATGCCCACTTATAAAGTCATTATGATTGTTACTAGATGATTAATGTAAAAGATCTTGGAGCAAAGTAGGTGTCAGTATAGAATACTTTAAATTACTATAATATTCAGTGTCATCAATGAAAGAAAAAATGTTAATTTTAATAGCAACCTCAAACTTTAAAAATGAAATATTGTAATTTATTTTTTCAGCTATTTTAAGGTAAAGAATAATGCTATTATAAGTAGGTTATAATAGGCAACCCTAGAGTATAAATAGGAGAATAATAGTGATCTTACTTTCTCATTTACTGATCTCAACTGGCAGTCACCTGCCATGCATCACAACCTTCCTCTTTCCCCCTACCTCACTGGGGAAAGCTGACTTTATGCTTGCCGTGTATTCACATGTGAGTAGCCAAATATGGCTGGAGAAGAACACCAACTCACTTAAGAGTTACCAAACAAATTGCAGATGTGACCTCACATCTACTAAGCAGTCAACTAGGTCTTACGAGGCCATATATCCTCCATCGCTCTTTAAACACTTATTTTGTATCTATCCATATAGTAAATATTATCACCCAAAGCATCTGACTTTGTTTTGCACCTTAACCTGAAAAGGACAGACACCATTAGATTAGAGCTCCACCCTCTTCTCTATAGCAAACTGCTTCAGAGTTACATCAAAATTCATGTTCTGTGCTGTCCTTTCTGTTAAAATGATGAGCTATCCATATGCTGACGTAAGGTCATAGTTTTAATTTGTGCACTGAATTCTGTTTTTTAAGGACTTTGTGCTTACAAAATTATTCCTATCAACACAAACCTATTGTAATATATTTTTGTTTAAAAATATTCTTATAAGCTCCATGTTTTCTCTTCTTAATAATCCGTATTTGCTAGTTCTGTCTCTTTTCTCTTGTTCACTCCTAAACACGTCTAATCAGGAGCCCAGTCTGCCCCTCCACTGAAAGCATTTATCAAGGCAATTGGCAAGATTCATGCATAAAAATCAGTGATAAGTTTTCCGTGTTCCTTTTATTTAACTTAAAAACTTGCTAGTTAATTATTCTGTTTTGAAATACTTCTTTAGATTTTTAATACTTTGCAATTTAGAGAAAGGATTCTAGACTTATGAAGGACATTATACTATGGACATTTCATGTGTACATAGAAATAGATACTTTTCTTTAAAAAATGTAGGTGTATATTTTTGGGGGTTAGGCAGTGTTGTCCATTTAGTTTCACTGTAGATTTCAAAGTTTAAGAGAGTTATACTGAAAACTATCACCAGATGTGATTAAAAGACACTGAGATAGTACAAAGGGAAATTTTTTTTTTATTTTAAACCAAGAGCATGTATTGGTACATTCTACATACATTGGTCACATTCATTGCATTTATTCTGTACCTATACATGGTGCATCTTGGTTCTCCCCCTCTCCCCCGCCCCGCCCCTCCCCTCTCCTCCCTCCCTCCCTATTTATAGCAGGTTCATTCATCATTTTCCATATTTTCCCTTTCCCCTCTCTTTCCCCTGTTGCCTTTCTGCTTTTCCCCACAAAGGGAAAATTAAAGCCCGTGAGCCCTCACATTTCTGTGGGTAAGCAATAAGCTAGGAAAGCTACTCAGCTATAAACACAGGCTGTTTCTTGCTGAAAAAGAAGGACATGTCAGCGGGCAGAGCTGACACAGAGAATAAAATTATATTAATGAACAACAGTGATTGGAATGGACAAATTGGATGAAAGAATTTAATCCGAAATGTTCTTGGCCTAATGCCAGCAGGATGGCAAAGGATGAGTATCCTCCACAGCAACGGGTATTTGGCAGTCATCCACACACAGATGTTACTATAGGAGCTTTGGGATTCATGAGGGAGCCTACAAAATCTTGATGTAGCCCTACACTGAAAGCAGCTCTTTTATGAAAGCAGGTTCACATCCAAGTGGCAAGCTTGCTGACCATAGTAAAGAGCCAGAAATGTCCTTTGCCTTCTGTGGACTCAGTTGCAGCCCCCTGTCGCCTTGGTTCTGCCGTCAGAACTGTCTGCAGGGAATCCAGGAGGAGTCATTCCCACTCATGCCTCAGGAGACGGCCCCCTGGAGACATACCCTAAAGAGTCCTTGTTACTTGGGTATAGACCCTCTCACGGTGGCCAGAGAGCAGTCCTGCTTGACCAGGAACTCTCAAGAGTCCATGCGCTCAGAATCAGGAAGTCAACCTCACTCTCTGCAGTTAGCTATAACTGGGACTCAGATACAGTCTCTCTCAGCCATGGTGCAAACCTGCCAGAGACACTCAGTGGCCCAGCGGGCCCTTTCCATTCCTAAAGATGTGAAAAGAACCACATCTGTGTGCACATCTGGGAACAGGCTTTCCATCTGGAGACCCAACTATGAACCACCACTACCCCTCCCAACCAATCTCCTAGAGGCAACTGAGTCTTCGCGGAGCCCAGACTGGATGCCATGCCCACTCAAACTCTTAGCAATAACACCCCCCCCCCAGTCACACTCATGGACACTCACTGCAGACCCAACAGCAGCCACCCGATCTGGTTCCAACTCTACTGGACTTCAGTACTGGCGACAATCTAATCAGCCTGGCGAGCCAACAGGAAAAGGCCTTTACCTGTTGAAACTAGTATGTAAAGACTGAAAGAGATATTTGGCACTTCATTTCACAGGCACCAATGCATGCTATGTGGAGAACAAAGAATCAGACAAACATGATATTACAAAAGAAACTAGTAAATCTTCATGAAAATCTGCAGATTGCCTCACAAAGAATTTAAAATAATTATCTTAAAGGAACTCAATGAGATAGAAGAGAACACAGTAAAACAACTAACAAAAATTTGGGAAAGCAACATGTGAAGAAAATAAAAGGTTTAATTAAAAAAGGAAACTCAATAAAAATGATCCTGGACTTATAAAATACAATAAAAGAATTCAAATAAATAGAATATGGAGCTTCAATAGCAGCCCTGATAATTAATGACTTCAAGTTCAAGTTATTTGAAGTTACTTAGAGGAACAGAAAAGAAAAATAATAAAAAAGTATGATGAAAACATAAGGAACCAAATGGGCAACCATTAATTAAGCAAAAACACAAATAATACAATTCTAGAACATAACAGGGAGAGAAAAGGGTAGAAATACTATTTAAAGAGAAACAGTGGCTGAAAATATCCCAGATTTTAAGGGAGACGTAGACTCCCATATTTATGAAGCTCAAAATTCTCTAAAGAAGAACAACCCAATGAAGAATTCTTTAAGAAATATTATAATAAAATTTTCAAAAGTCCAAGAATCAAGAAAGTAGCAAGAAAAGAAGCAACAAGATATATCATGTAGAGGTACAAATCCCCTGTGATGAATGTTATCACTATGTACATCTAAAATGTACCATTAAAATAAAAAAAAAGAAAAAAAAAGAGAAAGTAGCAAGAGGAAAAAGACTTATCAGAAACGAGGGACAGTCTATAAGTCTATCAATAAACTTCTCAACAGAAATCTAGCAGACCAGGATGGAGAGGGTTGATGTACAGTATTCAAAGTTCAGACGGAAAAGTACAGTCAAACAAGAATACTACTAGAAGAGCTGTCCTTTACAAACGAAAGAGAGATTGAGATATTCCCAGACGAAAAAGCTGAGAGACTACATCACCACAATCACTGCCTCAGGAAAAAACCCAATCAGTGCCTCAGGAAAAAAAGGAAGTCCTTCAAGCTAAAATAAAAGACTACAGAGTAATAACTTGAAAATATGTGACTCAATGTAAAGAATACAGGCCAATAAATAAGAACATCATAAAAGTATACTGTTAGTGACTAAGTCACTTTTAATTCTAGAATACAATTTGAAAGACTTAACTATTAAAAATAATTGTAGCAATAATAATTTGTTAATGGATACATGATATAAATAATATACAGTGTTGCATCAATATCAAAAATGGGAAGGGAGTGGACAAAAGAATAAAAATTTTATTGCAACTTAAATTATTATCAGCATAAAAAAATGCTATGTGTATAAGATGTATTATGTAAGCTCCATGGGAATGACAATGAAAACTACATGTAGTAGATGTGTAAAAGATTTTTTAAATGAGTCAAGGCATACTACTACAAAAAAGTAAAAAAAAAGTGGAAAGACAGAAAGAAAGGAAGAAAGGTGTTAAAATAGAAAACAACATAGCATTAGAACACTACTATCAATAATAACTCTAAATGTAAATGAATTAAACCTCCAATAAAAAATATAGAGTGACTGAATGAATGAAAAACAAAATAAACAATACAAACTAGAAAAACAGAAAGAAAAATATGTGATAATATGCAGTAAAACCTTGGCTTGCAAGCATAATTTGTTCCAGAAATATGCTTGTAATCCAAAGCACTTGTATATTAAAGGAATTTCCCCACAAGAAATAATGGAAACTCAGATGATTTATTCCACAACCCCAAAATATTCATAAAAAATGATTATGATGCTGTAATATAGTGCAAAATAATACTAAAAATAAAGAAAAATAAGCAAATTTACCTGTACTTATCTTTGAAAACCTTCGTGGATAATGTCAGGGAGATAAGGGAGGATGGTTATTATGTAGGACAACTTCCACTATGAATCACTACTATGTATTGGTTCAGTGGAATTTTTTTCTTTTCATGCAACTTTAACAAGAACTTAGCCAATGACCCTTGCTTTTGTCTCCTTTCGAGGATTTCACAGAAATATAACATTGCATTTCCTTAAACAGATTCATCTCTTGCACTGCTATACCTTCATTTGGATGGTGCTTTTCTACGAAATTTTGCAGTTTCCCACATTTTACACACACATATCTCCCTTATCCTGTTTGTAATGAGGAGTTGAGCCTTTTTCTCCTCCTCCACTATAGACGAGGTCTCCTGTCTCCTCCACAGCCTCTTACTGTTGGGAGATTATCATCCACAGTTCCACAGACAGAGGGAGCGAGTGAGCGAGTGAGAGAGAGAGAGACTGAGAGAGAGGGAACCATTGGTCTAGTTGTGATCATGCGACATTCGGTGTCATACTACTTGTATTGCAAGAGATCACTTGCTTATCAAGTTAAAATGTATTAGAAATGTTTGCTCATCTCTCAGAATGCTTGCAAAATAAGTTATTTGGAATCCACTGTTTTATTCTATTGCCTATAAAAAGGTCATTTTATCCTTAAGGACACACATGAACTAAAAATAAAGTATAATAAAAGATATTCCATGAAACTGGCAACCTAAAATAGTCTTTCAATTAAAATCTGTCATGAGAGACAAAGAAGTCACTACAAAGAGAGGCCAAATCAATAGGATATAATAATGAATACATATGCACTTAACTTTGCAGCCCCTAAATACACACACATATATATATACATATAAAAATTAACGAAATTCAAAGGAGAAATAGAAATATATACAAAGTGTAGGAGACTTCAATATCTTGTTGTCATAATTGCTAGGGCATCTACCTAAAAATTTAATAAGAAAGCCGTGAACTGAAACAACACTATACATCAAGTGAAATGAGCAGACATATTCAGAGTATTTTGTCCAACAATAGCAGACTACACCTCCTCTATGATGGATCTTATATTAGTCTATAAAACATGTCTCCACAAATTTAAGATTGAACTCCTATCAATTACTTTTTACTAACTACCATGGTGTGAAATTAGAAACCAATAACAAGAATTTTGGAAAATTAAAAAAGAATGTACTTTTCTGTATTACTCAGCTTTCCCTCTGTTGGGACACAATACCTAATGCTGACAATTCGAATGAGTAGAGGTTCATTTGATTCATAGTTTCAGGAGATTCAGTCCATGATTGGCTGATTGCAAGGTGGGAACATCATGGTGGGAGAGTGTGGCTGAGCAAAACTGCGTGGTTAAAGGGTACACGGAAGCAGAGCAGAGAAACAGCACTAGAGAGAAAAGGGTGAAAGAGCAGATAGAGGTCCCAGTAATCTCAAAATTATTCCTCCATGACACACCTAGACACACCCAGTGATGTGCTCTGCCAATCCCCTGGGCAATTCCTAACCACTCAAATTGGCAAAACAAGTTTAACCACCACACCCTTATTGAAACTCAGATTTGAAACAACAGTCTTGCATACAACCAAAAATGCAAAAATCCTTTCCCCAGTTCCAGGATTTTTCAAAAGTCTAAGTGTCTTCTGAGACTCAAGGCAAACTCTTAGCTGTGAAACTCTAAAAAAAAAATAATAATAATAAAAAGAAGCTACAAAACCTGAAGGTACAATGGCAGAGGGTAAACATTCTCATTCCAAAGGGGAGAAATAGAGGAATAGGAAAGAATCAGACCAAAACAAGAAAGAAACCCAACAAGACAAGCATTAAGCCTTAAGGCTCCATATCTTGTATCTGACGCACACGGTGATGAGATGTGCATTCCAGAAAACTTGGGCGGACCTATCCCTTTGGTCGTGCCAGCTGCAGGCCACACGGTTTTTCTCTTGGGCTGGCTTTGTTGGCTGCCTGTAGCTTCCTTGAAGATGTTCCTTGTTTCTAACACCTCTGACTTCCTTGAGTCTCCACTGCACATTCAGCTTTATTCCCAGAGCTCCACATGCTACCCTCTCTGAAGCTCATTGCCCAGCCTCCCAGGTCTTCCCTCAGATCCGGGCAGAACTTGGCCTGTCTCCACAGCTCCCGCATTTTTCATCCCGGTGATAACAATACCACCTAGAGGATGTCAGGGCCGTTTTCACCTGGAACAGCAGCCAGGCCCACTCAGGCAACAATAGCAGCAGTTACTGAGTGCCAATTGGCTGAGCACAATGAAATACATCCAAGGGACCAATTCTTTAGGAGGATCTTCCCAAACAGTGGATCCCAGGGGCTTCCTACTCAAATAAAATGTTTACACTTTTCTCCCCTTGTCTCTTCAATGGGTAAAATCTTTGTGATTTCAAGGTATTTATCTTTTTATCACTGTATGAAGTAACTGTTTGTTTATTTATTTTTTAATGGCACTAATTTTTAATGGCACCTCCCCTTTGGTACCTGACACTAACAGTCTGAATTCCTCTCAGCATTCTGGTCTTCTGAGCTCTACCAAAATCATCCCTCATGCCTGTAGAGTTCTAAGGCTTCTCTAGCTCACATCTTCAAATCACCTCCAAGTCCTCCCACAAAACGGGATCAAAAGCTCCTGAACAACACAGCCAGCTCAATCACAGCAATAGCCCCATTTCTCTAGTACCAGTTTTTGCCATTAGCTTTCCTCCTGTTGGGACGCAACACCTGACACCCACAGCTTGAAGGCAGAGAGGGTCCACGTAGCTCAGGGCTTCAGGGGATCCATTTCGTTGCTGGCTGGCTCTGAAGCAGGAGCAGTGTGGAGAAGGCAGCAGGGCGTGGCAGAGCGCAGTTATGTAGTTTATGGTGTCAGGAAACAGAGCAGAGGAGCAGTACCAGGGAGGAAAGAGTGAGGGAATAGATAGAGTACCCAAGATGATGCCTCCATGAGCTACCCAGACACACCCAGAAATGCACTTCCAAACCCCTGTGTGTCCCCAAGCCAATCACGTTGTCACAAAATCAAGCTAATTCATTCTCCAATAAATCATAGAAGAAATAAAAAGAGAAATAAAACAGTACCTTGAGAAAAAGGAAAATGGGAACACACATACAAATACTTATGAAGCTGCAAAAGCAGTTGTAAGATGTAAGTTTATAGTGATAAATGCCTGTATTAAGAAAAGAAGAAAGATCTTAAACAAGAAAATGTACACCTCAATGAAAAAGAAAAAGAAAATAACTAAGCCCAAAGTTAACAGAAGGACTGAGATAATAAATATTAGACTAGAAATAAATGAAAATAGAGAATAAACAGTAGAGAAAACCGACAAGACATGGTTGAATCCCTTCATCTAACATACATCTACCCCGTACCCTGGAGAGGTAAGGAAACATTGTTGGCAGAAATGAAGTTCAAATTTCTCTTTCAAATTCAACTCTGGTGATTTCTGGTAATTTGTTAAATTTAGTCTTGGCTAACTAGAAGCCTATACACTATTTTTGCCCATAAGATTATTTTTTATGAGTTTCAGAGCAAGTACTATAAATGTTTAAATATCTAACATTCAAAATGTGTCAGCAAAAATTATAGTGTATATTTAAATAAAAAAATTATTATGGTAAAAGACACACTGCCATGAATCTCCTCAAAATACCAGCCTCCACCCTTCACTTCAAACACACTTATCCATGTTCTTGCCACTCTCTGAAGCAGCTCTGAAGTTTTCTTCCATGAGCGTCCTTCGTTTGTGCTGTTGTGTCTGCCTCAATGACCCGAATCATTTAAGACATTTACTTTTCATGGTTATTTCGACTTTGGGGAAGAGCAAGAAGCTGTATGGTGCCAGACTTGGTGGACTATGTGGATGAGGCACATGGTAACGTTTTTCCAAACTTGCTGTTCTGCTGCAAGTCCTGCCTATGTTTGGTATTTCTTCCTGAACTAGAATTAAATAAAATTGTCTCTCAAAGCAGCTGGAAACAGTACTTGTTCTGTTCATTGCTTCACACCAGAGCCTGCTTTATAATTCCATTTCTGATTTTGTCTGAACAAGTCTACATTAGTTACTACATGCCTAGCCCAACATTCTTTCATAATCAAAATTGGTTGGCAAATGGAGAGAATTTTGGCCGAAGCTTTGACAAAAGCTGTGTGTTCCTGCCCTGTTACAAAAATCCCCTACTTGAGAGGGAAGTGGGAGTTGGACAATCGCTCTTTTTTAAATGAACCTTCTTAAAACTGTAAAATGGTAGCATGTATTGAAGCAAAAATGACTTTCTGAAAATTATTTAGTCTTCTGCTTCTGTGAAAAAGGACATATTTTTGTTGTATTTTCCCTCTAATCTGCAAGACAATGATAAGTTTGGAAAAGTCAAGCAAAAGAGTTACTAGGAAAAATATATTCAAAATTTCCACTAAAGGCATTAGAGGTTTTTTGGAGTTAGGGAATGTAACCAGGCTTGAGGTAGGTCTAAAGTGACCCTGCTGAAAATCTTGTTAACCCAGAAAATAAATTGGTAAAATAAGTAGAGGGATATTGACAAGGACATAGATGTCAGCCTGAAGGCACTCTTCATGGCCATATATAGGAGAATTTCATGAATGAAATATTAATTAATTAAAAACTGTTGAATAAATATGACTTCTTGAATCCAGGTGAAAATAAATGCAGGAGAGAACATACACAAAATAACAAAGCAAATGGGGTAAACTAATACTAATAAGGGGATCTGAGCAAGGGTATAGAAGCTCTTTTAAGCCAGGCATGTTGGCACACGCCTTCCTGCAATCCCAGCACTTTGTGGGGTGAGACCAAGTTCCAGCGCAGCCTGGGCAACTTAGTGATGTAGTGAGACCCCGTGTCAAAAATGAAAATGAAAAGGGAGGTGGCTGGGAATATAACTCAGTGCAAAGGCCCTGGGTTCAACCTCTAATAGTGTAAAAAGAAAAAAAGCTGTTTTGGTTGTTTTAGCATTTTTATTTTTGGAAATTTTCTGTCAGCTTGAAGTCATTTCCAATTTAAAGCTTTTACAAAGTAAGCTGTTGTTAAACTCCCCTGGTATTTAAGAAGACTCCTACAGCCACTGTGTCCATCCAGTGTGTGCCAGGAAGACACAGGGCCAGAGGTCATAGTGTAACAAAAGTTGGTCTTGTAGGAGCCACCACGTGAATGTGTGTGGGGGGGACCTTGAACTTCGTTAATTCAGGAAATTCTTTCAAATATCAGATGTAAATTTGTAAACAGACATTAAGTTCTCTTAGCTCCTAATCAAAAGGAAGATCTCTCCTCATAGAAATATACTTGTTCTTGCAAGATAAGCCATTATAAATATTATCTTTCTTCCAAAATCTGATTAGGATCCGTGTGAAATAGAATGTATCATAACATCTGTGTATTGTGGGATGAGTCTGCAGCAGTGGTACTGTGGCAAGCACAGCTGGAGTGAATGTTCATGCTTCAACATCCCAGCCAGGAAATCTCAGCAGAGCGTATCCGCCTCACCCTGTCCTGACACTTCTGTCTAGATGAGGTAGCATGCAAAATCGCCTTTGACACAGTGAAATGGCCTGAAAGAAAAGGCGTTCAATTGACAAGCCTCTTACCCATTCCCCTCAGTAAATCAGTTTATGTAGTGTAGTAATTATCTGATCAAAGCCAATAAACCTTATCAGGCAATTTTAAAAGCATTTGTTTTGCTGTTATATGGGGCATAGCTAATACTGAACTAGAGAGCTGAAAAACTTTTGGAAGCTGAAGAATGAAAACACACTTTGATTTATGATGTTGGAGCAAATATTGACTTGTCTGTTATCATAAGTAGACTATAAAAATATAAAATTTAAAGAGTTTAAATTGTATGGACCTAGAAGTATAGGGACAAAATGGATTATAGAAGTGTATCTGAGTTAGAGGATAAAGAATATCATACTATTTTGTGAATTTTGTGACGTTCGTGTTAGTTCTAAATTTTAAAATTTTAAAATTAGTAACTATGTTTTCATTCTATTAAATATTCACTTTGGCACTGTGCTTTGTTCTCATTTGTGTGTCTCTTTTTCTAAACTACTTTTATTATAAAATATTAGAAGATACAAGGATAGTATAAGACAGAATTATATAGGTAAGTGTGATTACTTCTGTAGCCAACATGGAGGTCAGAACAACTTTGCCAGCCACCTCAGAAGGTGTCCACAGTCTCTCCCAAGCATGTTCCTCTTTTCCCTCCCCTTTAAAAGTAAACATGGACAAGTAACCTCCATCCTGTTCTATATGATAACCACGTACAGATTCTTCTTTATGGCTTAAAAAAAAATGTGCATTCCTGAGCACGATACCTTTCTATTTTCTTGCTAGTTTACCCAAGCTCATCTCAATCTCCTAGGCTAAAGTAGTTTTTACACGGCAGCCTCTGTACACTGGGACTATCACCATGTGCCACCCCACATGTGACTTGTACTCTTTAATTCATTGGAAAAACTGTATTACTGATTCTGTAGGATTTCTCACAGTATGAATTTTGCTGATTTGTTTGTTCACTTTTGTTTGTTTTGAAGTATTTCCTGAAATCATTGGATTCATAGACTTAGTCAGGTTCAGATTTAATTTATTTGACAAGACTCTAATATTGTTAATTCTTCCATCGACAGGCATATCATGTGTTGTTTTCTGTTTTGTAATGTTTGCAGTGATTAATAATGCAGGTTGCTATCCATTAATTTGTTAAGGAGTGCAAAGCTGGGATGTTAATAATCTATCACAACCTAAATTTTTAGTAAAATACTTCTATGAAGAGAAATGTCCCTTCAGCTACAGTGACGCAGTTGTATTCTTTGATGGGAAAGGCAACACAAAAATATTTATTCATCCCCTTTACTTTCAGTTTTATAATAATGAATTCATATCTTATCCTTCATTTGACAAGAGTAGCTAATACATTTTTACAATGATGATAATTATTAAATCATAGACATCATTGTTTTTGTGCTGATGAAGTTAATATTTCATAGATTTCTCTTTCTAATTTAGCTGAATTCTGTTGAATATAGTCCTGAGTTATTTGGGTTTTAACCCAGCATTTATTCATAGTCTTGTGGCTACCTGATAAGGCAGGATATTTCAAGTTCATGTCATGTGGTTCATTTCTGCTCCAAGTCTGTATCAGAAAGGTTTCAAGCCCAGTTTCATTAAATGGGAAGTATACGAACGGACTATACATCCTGGAGTGCTTACTGCTTTTTGTATTATTGTTTCTACAATAGCAATGAATATATGAGACGCACAGAGAGACATAAATAAGACTTCTGTCTCTGGTCCCTGGAGTTACAGAAACTGAATTTACCTTCCTCTCTACTACTCACATTTGAAACAACTGAAAATCTGGACAAAATAAGCAAACAAATTAATCGTTTTGGCAACAGGAGCAAAGATCTCTGAGAGGATAAGTAAGGGAGCACAAAGGCGCCTTGACTTACTGCATTGGGAGAGTTTCTGGCTGTGGCTTGGGGTAGGGGACCCAGGAGGAGCCCAGAGACTTCGGGACTGAAGAGAGCCTGGGAGGAAAAAGAAAACAGCACCTGCGCGGCAGAGAACTCAAGAACACACGCAGATAACTACAGAGAACTGAGGCCTTCCTCAAAGAGTCATCAGGTTTGATAAATGAAAAGTTAAGAGGAAATTATCTGCATCCAGAGAAAGAACCACCTGAAAAAATTAGCAGTAACAGTACTTGGAGCTCATAGATGGCCAGAAAGATCGCCTCTTCCTAGATAGCCAGACTGGGAAAAATTCCTAATTTATTTAGCAGTAGGTGGAGTGCTTAGAAGAGGAGATTTTGCTCAGTGGTGGGGGTAGAGTAAGTCCTAGAATAAATGCTACTCTATGACCAGTTAGAAAAGTTTAAAAGCAAGACCCAAAAGGATCAAACTGTTTCTGAGTAACTTAACTGCACCCTAGGACAAAACTCAAAAATCTTTCTCAGAACGCCATCCAGCACCATAGGCACTCCCTAGGACTGCCACAACAAGCACCCAAACAGAGTGGCTTAAAATATCAGAAATTCATTGCCTTATGGTTTTGGAGGCCAGACATCTGAAATTGAGGGGACAGCAGGGCTGTGGTCCCCCTGAAGATGTAGGAGGGATGGTCCCTGCCTCTCTCTCAGCTGCTGGCAGCCTCAGGTAGTCCTTGGCTTGGAGATGGAGCATCCCAATCTTCCTTCACAGGGCACTCTCCCCGTGTGTCTTCACTCTGTGTGCTTCCTCCTCTGTATCTAAATCTCCACTTTGCATAAAGACACCAGTCATCTTGGATTAGGGACCTCGCTGACACTGATGTGCACTCATCTTAACTGCTGCAATGGCCGTCTCCCAGTATGGTCACATTTTGAGCTACTGATCATTGTAACTTGAAAACATGCTCTCGGGAATGCAATTCAACATGTAATGAGAATCCAATAATGTAAAACATATAATAAAAAACACCTACTGTGCAAAGGAAAAAGAAAACATATATAGCCAGTGATGAAAAGAAAGTACCATCAACCAAATGTAAGGCTCAACTGGCACATATTTTAGCTTTATTGGATAAAGTAGCTAAAATAGCTAATAGAGCTATACTTGGTATGGTAAAAAAGCTAAAGCAAACATTGATCATATGAAGTAGAGACATTGAAAATATTTTTAAAGACTTGAATTGAGATTCTAAAGATAAAAATTATAATATCTGAGAAATACTTACTTTGTTTAGTGACATTATATATGCCAGAAGGAAAGATCAGTGAATTAAGGCATAAGGATAGAGACCATCAAAGAAAAAGAATAAGGAAATAAAAATGAAAAATTGATATAGCAATGGTAAGCTAGTAGAATATCAGAAAACTGAATTTACATGTAACTTGAGTACCTGAAGGAGAAGAAAGACAGGATAAAAAGTACTGCAGAGGAATTGACTGAACTTTTTCCAAATGTAAGGAAAAATACAACCTTCCAGATTCAATAAATCATATAAACTTCAAGTATAAGAGCCATTAAAACAGCTCTACTGAGAAGACATATAATAATAAAATCATTCCAGCTGGTAATAAAAAGAAAAACCTTAAAATATATAAATTATATAAATAAAAATAGAAAGCTGTGCACAGATGAATAAAGAAGGTAACAAGAAAATTCCTGTGGGGAGCAATGCAAGTGGAAGAAAATAATGCCGCAGCTTTAGAGAAATGTCTTTGAAAGATCTTGCTAGATCACTAATTTACCTAGAGCTGGGATTGAACTTTCAGTTCTCAGATCCTCCTATCTCAGCCTCCCACTTTGCCACTGAAGTGTCTTTCAAAACTGAAGGCAAAATAAGAACTTTTTGAAACATACAGAAAGCCTACAAATGTGTTGCTTGACAACCAGAAGAAGAGATTAAGTTCTTCAGGCAGAAGGAAATATAACAAAGAAAAATAGGGATTAAGAAGGCTAAAAATTGTAAATACGTCAGTTAAATATGTGAGCTTCTGTAATGTTTCCATTTAAATCCATTTAACAATAATTGGCTGTTTAAATAAAAATGATATCATTGCAGTATTGTGTTTATTTTATGGTATATTTACAGATGACATATATTTATACATATAAAATGCAATGATAATGCTAATACCTGAGAAAACAAAACAACAAAAGCACTTTTGTTATATAAGTCTAACATGTCCCTCAAAAGTCTCATGTGCTGAGATGTGTTGTTTTTGGAAGGTGATTGGATCATGAGAATACGATATTCACCAATGATAGTCACCAGTGATGAATGTGTAGCTGAATGTGCCATTAGCATGTGGGGTCTGGTCTACAGAAATGAGTCACTGGTTTGTGACCCAGAAGGGTGTACTCTTGTTCCCAACTCTTTCCTTCTCTCTCTGCTTCCTGGCTGCCGTGGGTCCAGTAGCTTTCCCCACTGAGCTTTTCTACCATGCCATTTCTTCTTCAGAACCAGCCAACTATGGAATGAATCCTCAGAAACTGTAAGCCAAAAGGTCTCTTGTCCTTTAATTTTCACGTGTTAGGTATTTTGTTCCAACAACAGGAGGTTGACGAATACATGTGCCATTGTGAGTTTCTTATATGGGAAGTGGTATGTTATCATTTGAAAGTGTAAATCATGCTGCAAATATGTACCACAGTAGGAGAAAGATGTGCAGCTAATAAGCCAACAAAAGATACAGAATGAAATCAGAATAAATACTAAAAAAAGGAAGTAAAAATGAAGAAGACAAAGACCAGATGAGACAAATGGGACGCAAAAAGCAAGATGAAAGATTTAAACTTAAACATATCAAAGATTATGTTAAATATCATTGATCTGAAAGTAACAAAAGAGACAATCATCAAATAAATAGCAAGGGCATCCTATATGCTACTTAAATAAAACAACTTTAACTATAAAGACCCAGGTTTAAATAAAATAATAAAAGAAGATGTGGTAAGCTAGTAATGCCACTTTTTGAAAGCTGGAGTGGCAAGCAGACACATTAGATTTTACAGCAGAGAAAATACCAGTGACAATGAAGGTCATTTTATAATGGCAAAACATTCGATGAATCAAGAGGAAAGATGCAACTGAACCTGGTGGAACATGGCTTTAAACCCAGCACCTTGGAAGGCTGAGACAGGAGGATTGGACAATTGAAAGTTCAAGCCCAGCCCAGGCAACTTACCAACCTAGCAAGACCCTGTCTTAAAGTAAAAAGTAGAAAGTTTTGGGGATGTGAATCAGTGCGACAGCCATGGTTTCAATCCCCAGTACAAAAAAAAGGAGAAAAAAGTAGATAAGGTAATTTACATGGTGGAGCACTGTTTTTCTCATCTGTGAAAAGGAAATAATTTCCACATTTCATAAATTTCATACCAATATTAATATACTCAATGCACCTAGCGTATGTAAGCACTCAGTAAATAAAAGTTATTTTATTTGAAAGAAATATGAACATAAGAACTGGTGCTCCTGGGTAGCCTTGGGCATGTTCCTAACAGGCCTTGTCCACTTCCCTCCTCCATAATGTGGTTCTAAAACTATGCAGAAATGATCCAGGTGGACACTAATTTTTCTTAGTAAATGTTTAGACATAAGATTATGTTATGATTTCCAGGGCTTTCATATACATTTTTCTCTTTAGTGCTTTAGAGATATCCATAAAATATCTTTTTTGTTGTTGTTGTTTTGCTTTGTTTTGGTTTTTTTTATTTTTTTGTTTTCACTTATGGAGAAAATAACTCAAAAAGCTAAAATGGCTTCAAGGATACATGACCTGTGAGTAGTAACCAGCACAGAGAATTCACAAGCATAATCTAGTTGGTTTTCCTTGTCTCAGGTACAAAATGCTCTACATTCCTGTAAAGCATACATAGAACCAAACATCACACAGAAAGAGAGGTGCGAATAGTAGGAACCTGACCAATTGTCTTTAGGAATTCTAGACTTATTGCACCTTTCCTCCATATTTTCTTCAGAACACACAGTCTAAGGCCAAGACAATGGGTTTATTGCAGGACTTTATTGGAGACACAGCCAGGAATATTTGCAGGAGACAGAGATTTTAAGTTTGGCTAGGAGAAGCTGGTATATTTTCCATGTGATGCATTTTTTAATGGAAGATGTGTTCTGAGGATTCAATGTCTTTCAGTAGTTACTGCTTAAAGATCATTTTTTCCCTCTATTTGAAAGGATTGTGGAATTAAGTTGCAATCCACTTGTAGTGCAATATAAAGTAGAGATAAACAAACCACTTGAAATGGGATACAGACTGGAGAAAAACACACTTCATTGTCTTAGTAGAGGATGCCATTGGCTGAACAATGATGACTTAAATGGGCTGCTGTCTGCCAGACCACAGCGTGTGGTAGACAAACAGAAAGCAATGAGGTCACAAAGAAGTAGCTCATTACCCAGAACTCAAAAATAGAAGCCTGACAACATGGTTTGCTGTGAGGTTAAAAAGCACTGGACTGGAAGTTAAGACATATGGGTTCTAGTTCTAATTTTATTGGTAACCAGATAAATGAGTCTAGTCAATTCATTTGGCTTCATATTTCATGTTTATGAAGAAGTAACAAAGGAATAAGTTTATGTGGTTATCTATAGCCTTTCCCAGCTTGGCAATCAATGTATATTTATTTAGCACCTACTAAGTGCCAGAAACTTTATTATGTGCTGGGAATGCATCTGCAAATAAAACAGACTTGATTCCTCTCTTCATTCAACAAGAGCCAATGGATGGTTTAGAAAGCCTTCATAGGGCCTCAGAAAGCAATTGGAGGAGAGGAACACCCCAGGAAATTTACTGCTATGGCTGACTGGAACTATATATTTGCATCAAAATCACAATTTGACACCCATTTATGTTCTCATTACTTCTTTAAGAAAAAAAAAGTGTGTGTGTGTGCATGTGTGTGTGTGTGTGTGTGTGTGTGGTACAAAACATTTCATCTCATTGAACCTAGGGGCTTGGACTTGTTCTACTACTACGAGGCTACATCCCCACATGCTTTTAATTTTAGACAAGCCTTGCTAACTTGCCCTGGCTGGCCCCAACCTTGCAATTCTCCCACCTCAACCTCCTGAGTAGCTGGAATTACAGGTGTGTGCACAGTTCCTCTCACGACTTCCTGCTGGACCAGTTCCCTCCCTCTTCACCAGTCTCCTTGTCTTCATCCTTAGTCTTTTCCTACCGTCATGCAAACCGCTATCATAGATCGCTGTCTGTGCTCCAAGAAACTCTCAATATCACTTCCCTTTCCAAACATTTTGTTTTACCTACAGCACACGAAAGTGCATAGGAGTTCCTTAAGATGAGACTCAAAGACTTTCATTACCTGGTCTGAGATTAACCTTCTGTGTTAACCGCCACCCGTACTAGTTTATCATCGGGTGGAAGCAATCTACTTACCTTAGCAATCGCGATCCGTATCACAGTCTGAGGGATCAGCGTCACTAAACTGAGATCCCTGGAGAGCAAAAACGGCTTCTGGCTTATCCCTGAATTGCAGTTTTAAGTAGAGATGATCAGGTACTGTTGTGGCAAGATTTTTCTCTGCCTGTTGTCTCTCTCACCACGAAAGTCCTCAATAACTAACAGCTGGTTGTTGCCTAAAGCAGGGGTGCAAAAAGTATGCTCTATGAGCTGCTGGCATCACCCTTTCCTGGGAAGGTGTTAGATATGCAAATTCTTGAGACTAGGCCCAAGTACCTTTGAGGGGAGTGGCCAGGGCATCTCCAGGATTCTCCAGAATTCATATGCTCAATCAAGTTTGAGAAACCTGCTGTCAACTACTGCCAGAAACAAATCATAGACCCTGGGGAAATGCTGATTCACTTCTCATTCAAGTAGAAATGTGATCGTTTAATCAGTGCCAGAACACCTGGGTCTGAGCTTCCACTGGTTGATACAATTTTAAAGCCAGGATAAAGCCTGATCATTGCAAAGTTGAGACAAATGTCAAGAAGTTTTCAAACCAGCCATCTTATCACAGCTCCATCTGAGGTCTTTTGCTCCACTCTGAGTGAAATACAACAAATCTAAAAACATAACATGACTAAACTCTCCTCCACTGTGGAATCAATGTGTATTAGGCAAGGCTAGTGAGGTGCTTGTATGTTAATTCTTCTGAATAATACAACTTTAATTTACAGGGAACACCACGCTAGCAATTCTTTATTTACTGGAGATAATTTATTCATTCGACTAATGTTTATTGAGGTTCTACCTTGCATGAAATCTGTTAAGTGTGCAGTTATACAAATGCTGAAATAGTACAGCCTCTGGACACAAATCTTTGACAGTAGGAATGTGCTATTTTAAAGCAATACCATTTGTACTCGGAGGGGTTGGTGGGTCTGACTGACTGCCGTTGGACCCCTCCTTCTCCTCTCCAGCCCTTGAAGTTCTCGGGGCGGCCTGAGCCAGGAAAGAGGGCCTGCTCTGGCAGGGCACAGCACATCTGCCCCACCGCTGGGTCACCGTGCATGCACAGCAGAACATTAGCTGTTTTGCAGTACACACTCAACTATTCTTACTCTCCCCCTCCCCCCGCTTCGCCTCATCCTACCCAGGTCACTGATTTCTCCAACACTATCTACAAAAGACCCAGCTCAAAAAACTGGACTTAAGGCTCTCCTTTGGAGTTACTCCAGGATGTCCTGTCCGGAAATTGGAAGTAATCCCATCCAGTCCTGCACATGCCCTAACCTAGGGTAAAGGAAGCGTGCTGAAGGAATCGATACATTGGTTGTGGCCAGTAGGATAAACTGGAGTCATCTGCAGTACTAAGGGTGCACGGAGAGGGCGCGGTGTGGGAAATGGGGTAAACAGACATAACAAGAATTTGTGTAGGATGGGAACAGTGTGGGGGCAACAGCAAAATGCTTTCAGAGAATGTTTTCTGGTGTGTGTGTGTGTTTGTGTGTGTGTGTTACTGAGGACTGATCACAGCACCCTCACACTA
Organism: Hystrix cristata; assembly: GCA_004026905.1. Lineage (NCBI taxonomy): Eukaryota > Metazoa > Chordata > Mammalia > Rodentia > Hystricidae > Hystrix > Hystrix cristata. The sequence goes on along the minus strand of PVJO010008254.1, from coordinate 31,776 downwards.
AGCTACATCTTCAGACATTTTTATTTTTAATATTTTTAATTTACCAAGAACATGTATTGGCACATTGTATACATAATGATCACATTCATTATAGTTAATTTGTACATGATAAACCTTGGTTTCCCCCTTCCCCTCCTACCTACCCCTCTTCCACTCCCCCCTTATTTACAACAGCTTCATTTACATTTTTACATTTTCCCCCTTTTTCCTTTCTTTTCTTTTTCCCTTCCTTCTTTGCTCCCTCCTCCCTCTCTAGTTCTCCTCCCTTTTGAATATGAGCTTTCTTTTACATAATACCTATTATACCCTTTTATCCTTATATTGAGAAAAGGTCTCCAAAAATTGCTGTGAGACACTTTGGGCTGGGCTTGAACTTGCTCTCCTCCCATCCTCCTGCATCAGCTTCCCTGAGTGCTGGGATTACAAGCATAAATCACCACGCCCTGTAGCAACCAAACTTTTTAATCTGGATGGAACATAGTGGGGTGTATATAGTGGAGTGAGGAGAGATGAGGAAGAGGAGGCACCGAGCTAAATCGTGGATGTCTCCTAAGCCACCTCAAGGTATTTGAACTCTGTCTTAGAGAAGGAGTGAAAGAGATTTAATTGTGTGTTGAGGATCCAGCCAAAGAATGGAGGGACTTTAAAGCCATCAAATAGTCACAGTTTTAGCTCTGTTTTGAAGGATAGTTCCAACTCCATCATGTAAACTGACTGGAATGGAGCAAATCTGGAGACAGCTGGGCCAAAGAGAATAATGGTGATCTTTAAACTGCTGTGTGGAAAGAAGGAAGGATTCATATACAAGGTTAAACAATAAGAAGCAACAGACTGGATATTTATGTTAGATGTAGGATGGGGAACCTAGTCAGAGATGGATGATGGGTGTGGGAACGATGGTTTCCGAGCTGACAGGGAGCCAAGGGTGGATAGCAGTAGTGCAAAGAGCAAGGATGCAGTGAGATGCTGGGTAGGGATGTTTAAACCCTGAAGGCGGGATTTTTTTTTTTTTTTTGCAAGCTAAAAGTCAGCTGTTTTTCCAAAGACACACTGTGAGACCACTACTTGTGCCCCGAACCTCTGACAATATTTCTGAATAAATATGCTCCGTTGCATTGGACAAGGGTCTGCCAGGCAGTCCAGATTGAAGGTGAGACTTTGTGATAAGGTGGCTTTTTGTTGCAGTATCTGGTTCAGGGAGACAAGAAGAGAAGACCCATAACTCCACCCTAAATATCTCTGTAGCCTTTGCATTTTGATTTTTTAGTTAATGAAGTTGTAGAGCTACTAACTTACTTTGGATAGCTGTCCTAAGAACTTTTCTGTTAAAGTACATATAAAACCTTCTAAAAACTGAACATAACCACGAATATATAGTAATGTTCTTAAAAACTTTAAAAAAATTCCTTATCTGAGGAAGTTTTTGTTAATCTACAGATTATTGGAGATACACAACCTTAATTTTATAAACTGAGTGTTTACTACCCCAGCACAATCTCAAGGAGATTATAGTTCCTCTTACATAGTTAAAAACAAGTAATATGCTAACAGAAGACAATACTGCTTTGGGGTAGAAACCCAGGATGCTTTTCATACACCCTTAATGAATGCCTAAGTTTTTAGCTGCTAGTTGTCTATAACTACACTAACAAGTATTCTATTATGCTACTTTGATTTGAAGCTTTGTGTGAGTGTGTGTGTGCGTGTGTGTGTGCGCACGGTGGAGATTGAACCCTGGAAGCTCTAAACTACATTCCAGAACTCCTTTAAAGACAGAGATATCCATCTATCTACCTATCTATCTATCTACCTACCTACCTGCCTATCTATCTATATCTGTCTAGAGAGAGAGAGAGAGAGAGAGAGAGAGAGAGGATCACTAAGTTGACCAAGCTAGCCTTAAACTTGCAATTCTCCTGTTTTAGCCTTCAGAGTAGCCTCCAGAGTAGCTGCCTGGCAGTGATGACATTGTAAAGGGAGAGAATCCTACAATTAGTTTCAAAACATTGGTGCTCCAGTTCTAGCTTTGTTATTGACTAGTTGGGTAACCCTTGAGCTGTCTTCTTTGTCTTTTCCTTCTCAATTACCTCATCCCTCCCGTGGAAAGGAGCTGGTAGATCCCATTCTGTTCACCTCTCTGGTGTCACTAAACGTTTATGAGTCTGTAGCCAGGATTTAGTTAGTGCTCCCTGTATGTGGGTCCGTTTGCCAGGCTTTAGGCACCAGAGAGAATGCATAGTGCAGCTGTGGAAATGCAGATTTAATTGGAAACATCACAAAACAAGATGCCATTTACTGTTTACTTCCTCAAACAACTACAGAAGGGCAAGGAACCGAAAAGCTAACTACCCAGCCCAATCAAAAAAAGCTTTATAAAGAAGAAGCCATTTGAATTATAGATTTTAAAAAGTATGTGACAGAAAGCTATTCTGAATGCATTTATCATTTCTAAAAGCTTTTGGGGAAAGTTTTAAAACTTTTTATGCAAAATCATGCTGACCTTCTTCTATCTTATCCGTATGCCTGGTTTTTCTTCTCTTGGTTTATTGTTCATGTTGGACATTTTGTGCCGATCATGTGTTATAAGCAATTAGCTGTGTGTGTCAGTTTTATTTTTTCTGTTTATTCTGCCTTTTGTATTTTCCTAATATGACCTCTTGTTTTACTATACTATTAGTATCTTGGATTTTAAAAAGCTCAGGCTTTAAATCCATCTTGAGATTACCATCTTTACCATCACACTGCCTAAGCCAGTCCCTTTTCTTTCTTGTAAATTTATTTTTATAACAATCTATACAAATTTTATTTAAATGCCTACTGGTGAAAGCAGTTAAGATCATTTGTTTTTTAGAAGCTTTTCCTTTAAGATGTGAGGAGGTGTAGACTTAAAAATATAATACTCAGGATACATGAGATCAAGTACCTTTTCACCTTTTGTGAAAGAATTATGAATATCTTGTGAAAGAAGAAAGGGAATAATCATTGATCAAATAATTTCACTTACCACATTGAACAAATTCTTAGGATCAAAAGACCTACTTTCTATGTTTTCCAAACCATACAAAATATAACAGTCAGATATTATTTGTAATTGTGTGGATTTTGCTTACAATTTAAAGAACGTTTTTAATGCCCCATGTTGGCAAAGTAATGAGAAAATGGACATTCCTTAGGACTGCTAATGAGAATTTAACAGAATCACGGCATTTCAGTGAGGAGTTTGACTGTGTATGTAAAACCTTAAAAAAAGTCACATACCATTTATCTCAGAAGATCTGTTCCAACTTATTTAATTTCTACATGGAAAATAGTGTGGCTCCCAATTTCTGTCGGTCCCAGAAACTTCACTGGGGATGAAGTACAATGATCAGTCTACCTCTCTGTAATCACTAGCTCTTCTATAAATCAACTTTAAATACTTTCCAAATTTTGTTTCCTCTCTTCTCCCATAAAGAAAAAAAAAAAAAAAAAAAACAAATTTTCAGCCACACTTCAGGCAAGAGCTACATGTTAGACAGCAGTAACTCAACAGTAACTCTGTGTTTAAGCCAATCTTAGCATCCATGGGATACCACCAATTCACACTTCTCTTCTTCCTTTTAAATTTACTTTAGGATTCATATTACTTTTCAAATGGAAATTTTTTTAAAAATTTTCTTAGAGAAATTATAAATGCTTAAGACCAAGTTTAGGTGGTTAAGAGCCTAAAATACATAATGCTCCAAGTACCAGAGATATATATCTACTGTTAAGAAGGTAAAACAAATGAATCATTTCCCATTTTTAACAAAATTTTTGGAGAATTCCCTGGTCTGTAACTTATACATTATATTTTGTGTAATAATATTTATAAAATTCTTTAAAAGTAATATTCTTTCTTAATAACAACTTTAGAACTGTAGTTCAATTCCCACTGCCCAGATGACGAAATTTAATCGCAGAGTAGTCAAGTGACTTGTAGAAGATTTCCACTCGTAACTTTAACCTGGGCCTCGTACCCACGTTTTGCCGCCATGATCCGGGTTTTTCGTGTAAAGAGGCGGTGCCTTGGAGAAGCCATCTTGGCACTATCCTCCAATCATTGGATTTCTCCCTCCTGGATTACACATTTGCCGAGAGGTCCTCTCAGAGGGAACCTTTAGCTGTGCTGGACACCAGAACACTCAGGGACCACTAGGAGTCCCTTGCTCAGAGACTCTTGATTCTAGTTTCTTTCTTCAGATCATTGCCGGCATCTGCTTCAATTCTGTGCTTAGTCAGTGCTCTCTCACCAAGCTGCACTTCTTTGGATGGACCTCGCTGCATCTCTCTGGTTGCTGTGACGCCTCATTGCCTGATGCCCACACAGCTGTTGGAGAAACACATTTCACAGTTTGGAAAATCCTCAGTTATTTGTAAGTAGAGCCTACCATTTATTTTCCTCTGTCTGTACCTTAGGCATGGTATTGCCTCTGCTGTGTGGCTTTCTGAAGCCCAAGTTCAAATCAGGCATCCTTGGAAATTGCAGAAATATTTAAACCACCTATGAGTCAGTTATGAAAATGATAGTGTATAATGTGTTTGTAGTCATAAAAGCTCCACTGATACTGGCAGACCTGACAGAATTCCCCTGAGAAGAGTGGCTCTTGCTATAGGATAAAGCAATGAAGTATGATGAGACGAGATGAATTGCTTATTAAATTTATAAATTCAGTACAAACTCTTTTTCGTGTTTAAGACCTACCATCATACAAGTCAAACCCTCCTGTCTGTACCATATTTCAGGCAATCCCAAGATTCTAGCTAATATAGATTATCTGCTTTTTCTCCATAAATTTTGTTCACATGTTTGCTTTTATTCATACTGATTCTTTGACCCAACTGAATATTAGGCTGGTTAGTGATAAGAGCCTATGCTTGTGTGCGTATCTCCACTGCCTTCCCTAGTCCCCATTCCCATTTTACAAATAACAAACAATTTAACAAGTAGAGAACTCGGGAGAAATGCTCACTGTTAGAAAGTTACAAATCTGAGATTTTAATCTAGGCTTTAAACCTTCATCATGCCTCATTATCTCTTCTGCTCCAATTTAATCAATATTCAGAAAAAAAATGTACTTTTAGTAAGCAGAGCCACATCACCATACACGTAAAAAAACCAAGTCAGCTACAAACAATGCCCTCTACTTTTTCCACCCGCCTCCCCAATCTGCGGTAATGCTTCCTAGCTGGGCATAATTCGCCTTCCAGGGGACATTCAGGGCTGCGTGGAGACGTTTTTCAACGGGGAGAGGCTTTGGCATTTGGTTCATAGTGGTCAAGAATACTCCCCAGTACTCTGCAACCCATAAAATGCATCTTCCCTACCATGAAGAACTATTTAACTTGAAACGTTCATAGTGCTGAGGCTGAAAAAACTTGGTCTATAGTGAGAGATTAGCAAATTTTCAAAACTGGTATTCTGAGTGTTGGTCTTTAAGACTTCTGGTGAATTGTGTGATATGCTACTAGAAAACAGAGCTGACATCCTCTGAGAAGGGCTTTTATTGCCCCCAAATTCGACTGAATTATGGCACGGTTGCTGGTGACATCTGAGATTGTCTTTATTGTGGGAAGTGCACAGAGTCTTGGTTGCGGTCTAGCACAGCAATTTCAAAGTACAGTCCAGGGACCTTAGAGACTCCGGACACATTTCAGCAATTAAAATATTTTTACAATTATACCAATATGCTATTAAGTTGTTTTTTTCCACTTTAATTATCTTGTATGAGTAGAGTGAAGTTTTCCAGAGTCTACATACGTACAATATTGCAGCAGATTTAATTCAGAAGCCTGTATCAGTATCTACCTGCTTTATATTAAACCAGACATAAAAGAGATTTACAAAAATGTATAATAATGCCACTCTACCTATAATATTTTGTTTTAGAAAATATGCAATTTTTATAAAACATGAGACATTATTAAATAATCTGTTATTATACTAAATAAATTCATCAGTGTTTTTAAAGTCCTCAGTTTTCATAATTTTTAAGATAGTAAGGAGTCAAGAGACCAAAATATTTGAAAATTGCCGTTGTAGTGCAGTGTTTCCAAAGTCTTAAAATGTATATTAAATGTATGTGTATTAAATATATGTGTATGCGCAATAGGCTGCAACGTTTATTTTGATTCTATAGGTGGGATGGTTCACTTTAAGTCAACTTGACTGGGTCATGGGGTGCCCAGACATTTGGTCAAACATTATTGTGCGTGTTTTAGAGTGAGATTAACATTTACAATTGGTGGAATCAGTAGATTGCACTTTTTAATGTGAGCAAGTCCCAGTGTGAAGATTTCAGAAAGGACCTTTCCATGAGTAACAGGAAGTTCCTCCTGCTTAATCGTCTTAAGCTGGTAAAGCAGTTTGTTTTGTTCTTGCCTTTGAACTCTGAGCCATCAGCTTCTACTGGCTCTGAGCCTGCAGGCCTTTACATAGGAACTACACTACTGGTCGCCTGCATCTCCAGCTTGCCAAATACATGCCTTATGATTTGCTGGCCGCCATAACCCTTGAGCAAATTACTTATAATACAGTACCTAATCTAACTGTGGTCTGTCTGTCTGTCTCCCCTACAACAATTAAGGGAGAGTTCAACCTGAGTTCCACTTACAGCTGTCACGCTTCTCTGGAGTTATTTCTTTGTTCCAATAACATGTGACAGACTTTTGTTGCTCTGAAGAATCCCATCTAATTTTAGCATCCTGGGCGCGATACCTAATGGCACATCCTAACATATGGGCCACGGTCCACACTTCCAGCTGGAATTTAGAAGTATAAATCTCATGCCCTGCTCAGACCTACTGACTTGGAACCTTTAATTTTAGCAAGATCCCCAGGTAGTTCATTTGCACATTAAAATTTAAGAAGTGCTTTCAAAATATGGGATGACTTCTCGGCCCTGACTGCATAGTAGGATGAATAGCTTTAAAAATGCCTGGACTCCACCTCAGCTAAGTCTGACTTTCTGATAATGGAGTTTGAATATCCCCATGTACAGATGACATTATTATGCAGTCATGAATGGACACTATGGTTCTAAAGAAAAAGAAGGCCAACAATCACTGTCTCTTGGGCTTGTAGTAAAGAAAACTTGTTACCTAGGGAATAGGATGACAGTAGAAGTTCTCAAGAGAAGATGCAATATTTCTGCATATGGAGTCTATAGCAAATAAAGAAGCCCAAACTTTGAATGAAACACTGAAGAAAATGTGAGATTTCCTTTTTTTTTTTTTTTTTTTTTGGTGCTGGGATCGAACTCAGGGCCTTGTGCTTGTGAGGCGAGCACTCTAACCACTCAGCGAAATCCCCAGCCTGAGATTTCCCTTTATAAGAAGAAAATATATGCTTTCTTTACTGTTTGACAAATATTTCCTGAAATAAAGAACTTGCTTTGAATGTTGACTAAAAATTCTTCCCAACTCTCATGTTCTTAAACTGGTATGTGCTCACTATAGAAATAGAACTACAGAAGTGGACATGCTCTTAAGGCTCATCTAGTCTAACTTCTTTGTTTGCAGATGGGGAAACTGAGGCTCAAAGAGGCCTAGTTCTTCCCCATAGGATGAAGCATAGTTTTGTGAAGGTAAGAGACCTAAGTCCAGCACTTGGCTCTTACAGTTCCCTGGAGTCATTCCTTTGTTTTGGGGACACCTGATACACTTCTGCTGGCACCACCAACAGTCTAGAAATGGGATGATTAGAAGACTTTCACTGAAGTTTCGCTTAGCTGTTCACTGAGCATTTTCACACTGTTCCCTCTTCCTGTCTCTTTATATACGTGTATATTCAACAACTATTTCTTGAGTCCCCACCAAATAGTGCCAGGAACTTTATAGAACTACTTTGTCTCTTGATTTCTACTTCAGTGTATTTTTTCACTGCATGTTGTACTGTCTTCTTTGACAGATGGAGATGGCTGAAAATTGAACTTTTGGTATATCTGAGAAAAGTGGAGAGGGCCTTCACCTTTTTGACTGGTCACACTGGTCTGTCTCCTCAGAGATTGTGGCCTTAAGGGAAGAAATGGACCTTAGAAACCATTAGTAACCGAATGGTCCTCCCAGATTCTCCTCTTTTCTCTGAAAATAGAACTACTTGGAGAGAGAAAGAGAGACAGAAAAAGAAAGAGAGAGTTAGGAAAGAAAACAAAAGGCACACTGCTTACTGTTTGATGTACTCTAGATTGCAGGGCTTTGGAAAAATTTATAATGTGTTCTGTGCTCAGAGACAAAATTTTCCAAGAAGACATTTATACTATTTTCTTCCAAGAGTCTGCATCCTGTTATATTCTGGAAGAAGTGATCTCATGGTGTTTGTATTTGTCTCTCTCACAAAACCCCTTTTATAGTATTAATGCATGTGCAGATATTAGGGTATGTAATACAGGAGGCTCTGACTTGGCCAGATCGTTCGGAGAACATGCTGCTATTTCTATGATGGCGTCATCGAGTTTTATAGTGGCAGAGGGGATGGAAGAGGGAAAACCAGCTTGGAGAATGCTCTGTGCCAAGTTAGCTGGAAAACACATGCCACAGGGATTGAAAGAACCTAATAAAATAAAGAATATTAAATAGTGATACATGTTACTAGTATCAGAGGAACTGACAGTCATCAGTATAATCCTTTATAGCCCATTAGAATTATAAGGTGATAGCTTACACATTACCTCATTTGTATAGCACTTTACAGTGTATAAAGCACTCTTTACAGATAATCTTGATTGTTTCTTTCAAGATCCTTATACATTCTGCAGGACCAGAATATACAGGCGAGGAAACAGGCTTTGAAATGCATAAGAATAGTAAGATGAAAGGGGAAAAATTGGTAAAGTGTAGCTACACTTGTTGCAAATAGGGAGGGGTGGGTGAATGGAAGGGAGGGGAAGGGAAGGGGGAAGAGGGGGGAAAAACCAAGATGTATCATGTACAGGTACAAAATAACCATGTTGATTATGATCATTATGTATACAATGTACCAATACATGTTCTTGGTAAAAATAAAAAAAATTTAAAAAAAGAAATGCATAAGAATAATAATTTTGCAGAGAACTGGACATTAAAAGCTCTACGTACCTGAATTTGTTTGATTTCCACAAAAAAATCTCTGTAGTAAGTGTAGTTATTAGTTATCCTATTGTGGATACATGGAAGCCAAGCAGACAGATTGAATGATAGCTCAAGTTTTATAGCAAATAATGTCAGAACTAGAAGTTCAATCCAGACTATCTGACTCCTGCTAAGGTGCTTGTTCCACTGCCTAAAATCCTCCACTTTATAGATCATTGGCTTTGGAGTCAGCCAGACCCGGGTGTAAACCTTGGCACTCACACAGGTCAACTGGAGGTGGAGCCTGAGAAACCACTTAGCCCGGCTACCACAGCTTTCTAGGCTGCAGAATAGTAAATCCAATTCCTACCTCAGGGGATTACTTTGAGGAAAATATGAGCTAATATTTATAAAATGTTAGGCACAGTGCTTAACACCAGAAAGGGCGCACTGATTGTTATTTTAGGAAATTTTATCTCTGCTCCCTAACACTACGCAAGCCAGCAGGAAAATGTCATTTGTTTTTCCATCTGAAGCTGGAGACTTTTCTCAGGGCAGCATTGAAGATCAGCACTGATCTCTGGATAGGAGCAGAGATGTGAAGTGGCAGCCCTTTGAACTGCCTCCTTTCATGTGGGAATGTGTGCAAGCCCACTGTTTCCAGGCTCTGCACCCAGCTGTAGGTCCGAGTGACCTCCAGAGTAGGTCTTTATCGCAGGATGTAGTGAAAGCCGCTCTCAGAAGGAAAACAAATGGGCTCTGTTGGGACATACGGTTAAAATTCCAGAGCCCAGGACCCCACACTAAGGGCTCCTACTGGCCCCAACCTGGGGCATCACCGTCAACCTTGGCTGTCATTGCTGAAGCTCTAAGCAATCAATCACCAGATACTTGAGGCAATATTGAGACCGGAACCAGTTAAGGAATAATGAATGCATGTAACAATCTGCCCTGGTCCACAATCCAACACTGCTAACCTTCATGAGAGATGGACAATTCTCAGATCCTTTCTCCACTTCCACAAACTCCATGATTTCCAGGCAGAACATTTGATACCCCGCCCCTGGCTGTCCCCTGGGCTCAACCTCTAATGTTCCACGAAACAAACTCCAGCCCGCTCGTCCTGCGCCACCACCTTGACCACTCCAAACTGACTTTGCCTCTCATATTTTAATGCTTTTTCACCTGTTGTTGTTTTTACCGAGATTTCTCATTACCTCTGAACTGCGCTTGCAGAATGAGTCCCTTTTCTTGAAGATGGAGCTAAAGAGACCCTTCTTTTCAGAGAAGACTTTCCCGTTTCTCTGTGAGTCTGTGAGGAGTTGCCTGGTGCAAGGCTGACAATTTGTTCTCCTGTGGCACTACACCTGCTATGGCCTTTTGATGCTATGTTTATATTAGACATTCACACATCAACTTCCTTCTAGGATTTCCGAGCTCCTAAGGATAATTTTTTCTGTAGACTTAGGAAACGTCTATACCAGGCACCTGTTGGGGATTTAATAAGATTTTTAAGGTAATATGGAGGAATTAAAGAGATTTGAACTTTAATGTCTTTTATGAGGCTAAACATCTTCAGCTGGCTCAGACTTCCAGGACAACTGTAATCTTTTGGGTGTCATTGTTAAAGAAAATGTCAGTTTTGAGTTAAAGTTCATTACGAAATGACATTTTTTTTTCTGATGCACGTTAGTGAACCTCATGAACTCTCTCCCCACATCCCTGTTTAGGAAACTTAAGAAAATATGGGATTTAAAATGAAAAAGATTTAGATTCAAATATCACCATACCCTTACACTGTTAATAGGGGCTTTCAGGAATTTTTCTGCTTCTGACTAATATAACATTTTCCTGTGTGTGAGGTGATAAGAAAAATATAGGTAATATCTATAATTACTTCTAGGATGTGGGCACTGCTAAATAAATGAGGATACTATTGGCTTATTCTGACTTCGTGGACAGTGGGAGATGCCCCCAGTTCCCTGAATTTGAATTCCAGCCTTCCTTCTTGCTAGTTACATGACTAGGAGCTCTTTAACTTCTATTTGCTTGTGTGGAATATGGGGTAACAGTACCACTTAGAAATCTTTCAGCAGCAAGTATACAGTACGAAATGTGCTACTCTGATTGTGAAAAATAACAAATGCTCAATATATAATCAATCTAGTGAATGAGTGACTAACATTTCTAATAATTCCCTTCTTTAGTTCTGGCAAATGTCAGTATCTGAGGAGTTTAAAAATCCTCAGAAAAATGATGCTAAATTTATCTACCAAGTCCTCATCAATTAAAAGTATATAATTTTTAAAATTCTTTTAAATTCAAAAGCTGGCTTTAAAAGATGATTTCAATTCTTGAGTGTTAAATTCCCTTCTACACTTTTTTTTGGGAGGGGAATGAACATCTCTTTACAAGATGGCAGGATTTTTCTGAAATAGTCTAAAACCAGATTTGGTTAAATACACAAAGCACATTTCAGTTACAATTTCAATTCGATTAAGAAAATAAATTTTTGAATGAGCAGAAACAGTTACTCATTTCTTAGTCAGTTTTATTTTTAAGGATCAAAAAATCTTTTTAACAAGCTACCTAAGACGCATAGTTCAAAAATGGACATAAATCCAAATAAATAAGAAATACTGTGGAAAAAAAACAAACAAACGGCTAATGGAGTACATAAGTACTCCACAAATGCAAGGATTACATATTTTTTAAACTCGGGTACCAGTGAAGTTTGGAGAAGTGGGGCTGTTTAGATTCCACAATGCGATTGCTCAGATGAAAGCCCCAGTTTTTCATCCATGCCTCAAACATGTCCCTTGATTAACTGCTAACGATTGCACTTTTGCCTGTCTGTCCCTCAGTGCTCTAGAGCCTGCAAAGCCAGGGTGGGCAGCATGTGTTGCATGTGTGTGGCACAACTCTGGCCACCCCCAGGGTTCCTCCTAAGTCTCTAGCTGATGTTTAACATGAGAATAAACCATTAACAGATGCTGTGTCTTAACTGTGCCTGCTGTCTACTGTCTTCCTTGGTGAGCCCCTCTTGGCCAATAATCATCTGACTGTAACTTTGGAAAGCTGCCTTGTAGAATAAAGAGAGGAAGGGAATGGGGGAGGGAGAGAGAGGGAAGGAGACAGGAAGAGAGAGAGGGAGAGAGGGAGGGGGAAGAGACAAGGAAAGGAGGTAGACGGAGAGGAAGAGGGAGGGAGAGAGAAAGAAAAATATCTTAGGTAATGCTGAAAATGAAGACATTAGGAATGGAGTTCCACTGCAGCTATTAACCTGCTGTGAGAATCTGGACAAGTTACTTCTCTCTGTGCCTCAATTTGTTGATCCATACAATAAAGCCATAGGATTACTTGCCATAAAATCCCAGCTCTAGGACTAATCTAGCTGTATATGATTCTTAAACTATCATCTTTAATTGGAACCTACCCTGCACAATTATAAGCCTAGCAAAAACAATAACACCTCTGTTATTAAGACTCATCTAGGCATTTTGGGATTTTATTGTACCATGAATGATACAGAGAAGGAAACTATTAATATGCCTACACCTGTCACGCATTTTTATGCAGTTCATGTTTTACAGGATTACAGATTGCTTAGGTGGTCTACTCCCTTTTTACAGAAGAATAAAATTAAGATCCAGAGTTAAATCACTTGACAGGGGTGAGGATATTAATTAGCATTAGGAAAGTCAAGATTTGATCCTTTCAATTTAGTTGTTCCTTCCTTCAATAAATATTTTTGAGCTCCAGGTACTAGATTAGGTATAGGGATATAGGAGCAAGCAAGGTGTCCCCAAAGGTCATAATTTTCCACTATATTGAAGGTATATTCTTGCCATAATACCTTGAGAATGTCACTGACAAGGTTAATTCAGTTTTCCATAATACACCAAGTATTTTGGAAAACAGACCTTAGCTCGCTGTTAGAATACTTTTCCGACATCTGTGCTTTGATTCTGCCCATTTTTCATTGGAAACGTAAGCTCCACAATGAGAAAAATGGATTTAATCAATCTTTTCTCTATAAAAACAAAGAAGATATACATTTTGTCATTTTTAAAAGGAACAACACTTATCCCTTACAATTTCTACTATAGAATGATAGAATGCAAACAAAATTTTAAGAAAAATAAATTATATTATACAAAAGGCAAACATAAGTACTTAAGGATACTACTACACAGTTAATAAAAACAAGCGAATAATTAGAGAACATTAGGATGAATTATTTATCGTAAATAAACAAAAAGTTGAGTAAAAGCTGCTGGGCGGTTTCCCATGATTTCCTTAAAATTATTTCCACTGTTGAAAACAATAATTGACACTTAGTGTATTTCTCCTATTTGCTTGATGGCGTGTTAAGAACTTGAAGTTGTTACCACATTAATCTAACGACTCCGTAAGTATTACTATAATTACCATTGATGAGTGAGGTAGGCTGAGAATTGGTTTGCACCGCGTCCCATGGAGAAGTGGTAAAGCTGACATTCAAAGTCAGATGGTACTGAAAACAAAGCTGATGCCTCAACATCTAAATATTACTCACTCAGAGATAAAAGTGCTAATTAATAGAAAGATGATGTGGTGGACTTATTATTGTGACCACTTCAGCAGGAACGCCCAGCTGGACTGAGTCGCTGTGGTTCTCGGCTTCCAGAAGATTGTTGTCGACACAACATAAAGGAGAACGGGAGCAGAAGACAGTGGCTGGCTGTTTCCCAGGAGAAGCTCTGTTGTGGCTGGTTTTCCCGAAGGGAACTTGGCTGTTCTCGCCTCAGAAGGAGCTCAGGGCCTTGCTGTCGTCGAGGAAGGCTGTTGTTTGGTTTGGAGGAGCTCTAGTCTTCATCTCCACTGTGAGCATCATATCCTGGCTCCAGTATAGATTTATTCAAGCTTTTAGTGCAGACACAGATGTGCACGGGTCATTGCAGTGGGCTCCCAGCCCTTGATTGGATCTTTCAGTTCTCTAGGGCATAGAGAGATGTTCTGTAATCTCCGTACATTTGGCTTGTGTGTGAATGTTGTAACTTGTAAATGTCCTTTGTTAAATCTGCTCTCTTGCAAACCATTGACTCTAGAAATTAACTAATACAGAGGATGATGCTACTAAAATAGAAATCAAGATCTGAAATGATTTGGGACAAAAAAGATGAGTCAAATTTCAGAGTGTTCACTTGTAAGTGACACTAAGACACATGAGTAGACATTGGTGGGATTTTACGCAAAGTCAGGCAAGGATGACTTCCAGAGCAGGGCTCAGGGGACAATAGGCAGGAAATAGGAAGCTAATTATGATAGAAGCCATGGAAGGATCTGAGACACCAAAAATGCCCCCGTAGAGACTAGGACTCCTGAGAGTACAGAGGGACTTCTAGGTAGACTTTCATGGTCCCATCGCCAGAAGCATAGACAGTTTGTGCAAAAGCTGAAGGGTCTGTCATATACAGTCCCGTGGCGTATTTCAGAAAAGTGAATGTTTGGAATCCTTCATTATATTACCCTGAGAGATTATACCTGATCTCTTTTCTTCTTCAAATATGACCCACGGTAAGATTTAAAAAAAAAAATCACAAACAGTATACATATGCATATAGATGCATATATTTGTCTGAACAAAGTATCTCTCAGAAGGAATTTTTGCCCTTGCTATAACAGTACTGCACTCTGACACTTTTCCATCACTTCACTGTTCATTTTTTGTATCACTGTGTGCAACTAACTGAAATGATTTCATGACGCAGTGAAGGAACACAATTTGCTGTTTGAAAACTACTGGCCAGAGGACACTGGAGGAGATCAGTTCTGAAAATTCATGTGCTCTAAAGGAAAAGAAGGATTCTGGTAGCCTGTAGGACATCTTGGTCTGTTAGTAAAAATCTGAGAATTAGGGTAAACATGCATCTGAGGTCATGAAAGAAGTTTTGACATCCTGGAGTAGATAAGTTATTTGAAAGAGAAAAACAAAATTAACAGCATAAACCAGAAGATTAAATCAAAGTCTACAGCTATCCACAGCTCTACATTGGACTAGAGAGGAAGAATTAGAGAAAAAACAAATAATATATTCATATCAGGAATTTAATGAAGTATAATAATTTATGGCAATTGCTTTGGAATCAGGGATCACTGATCTATTTTATATTGATTTTCTTTAAAGATCAGTACTACTGCCCATGTATTCTAGTGTTCTGGGGACCATAAAATGATTTGTTTTTCTCAGTGAGGTTGTGAATCAGTTTCGTCAAAATCTTTGTACAAATCCAGGAAAGATAACTTTTTCTGCCATCTAGTGGTCTATTTTATTTTGCTATCAATTTCAAATTAACAAGGACTGACTGGGCTGGAAAAGAACACAACCAAAATCCATCCAAAGATACATTTTAATTATGGTACACGCTCTTTGTATATTGGGTGCCAGCCAAGACAACTAAGGAAGTCAAAATTTGAAGTTTAACTTCTCAAATTTGAGATTTGGCACCTTTCAAAATATATTTGCTCATTGACTTTTAAGTGAAAAAACAAACTAAGCAGGAATAAGATGAGCATGAAATAAAAAAGACACAATAAAATAAAATTTAAAAAATTAAAAAAATTAAGAAGACACACATGAAAAGTGTAGAGTTCTAAAGAAGACAAAAGATTAAAAAACTATACTCTTCTTAAAAATTCATTATTTTACATATGTATACACTTCCCAAATTAAACTATTAAAAAAATCCCAGAAAAAACCCAAAAGATATTTTTATATATTGAAAAATAAAATTTTTTTCAGAGTTGAAAGAGAAAACATGAAATAATAACTAAAAGGATGAGATAAAGAAAAGAAAATATATAAAGTAATAGTCATTAAATGATGTAAAATGTGTAGGAATATACAAGTGCACTAATCAAATGGTGCAGATAATTCAAGAAAACATTCGTAAAACATTGAAGTTCAGCTGACAATTTACTCTTTCAGGTTGGTAGAGAAAAAAGAAGAAAGATTTAATGAGTACTGTTGTGAAATGTGCATTTGGAAAAATAATTTTCACTTCAAGTAGCATACCAATATAAATTGCTTATAAAGACAAATGTGTAAAACAAACTACAAAGTCTTAAGGAGAAAATTTAGGACAATTTTTATAACCATAGCATTGGAAAAGTGTAAGTAAAACACAATACTGCGGCTGTAAAGAAAAGTTTTGATGTGCTCGACTACATAAAAATTTTCATTTTCTCTATGGTGAAAAACACCATAAATATACTTACACAACGAGTGATAAAATGCAAATTACTTCCAGAATATAAAAGTAACTCTATAGATTAATAAGAAACCAAGTCAATAGAAAATGGGCAAGTGATTTGCACTGAGCTTCCCGAAGAAACAGTAAGCTTGTAAAAATTACTCAGTCTTAACAATGATCAAAAAAGAAACTTAAACTTATGATACATTTATTTATTTTTCAAGTTTGCTGTGGTGATGTGGAAGGATGGAAGTATGAGAATGTGGGAAAGTAGGTACAGTACTGTCGAAAAGTGACAAATGGCATTTTCGGAAGCCACTTTGGCAAAAGCTGTAACATTTTCAAATGAGTTTATGCTTTGCACTGCGATTCTTCTGGAATCGATCCTGAAGAAATATTCACATATGTACACAAAGATAAATGTTCATTGGTCTGTGTTTTAAACAATAGTGAAAAATGGGAAGCACATTAAAGCAAAATAACTTTCTTCCCCTGCTTTCCAAAACAACACACTGGTTTTCTCATTTCTTCAATATCCACACGGACTGAGTCTTTTCTTGGTTCCGCTTCCTCTCCCTCTCTCCCTCCTGTGTCAGTCCGCCGGGTCGCGCTCACATGATACGTAGTTACACTCACGTCTGGGTGATCTTCCGTCCTTCGGTTTTCTCACTCAAGCTCTCTACTTTCCACTGACTCGCCCTAGAACAACTTTTACATCTTGCGCAGATTTCTTCTCTATTTTCCTTACTCATTCACTTACTCCCTGCTTGGCATATGCTTTTCTTTACCTGTGATGGTTAATCTTAACTGTGAATTTGATGGCATTAAGAGACACCTAGAGAGATGACTGGCTTACAACAGTCTAACCTAATCAATGGAGTAACCTAGTGAATAGTTCATATTTGAATAGGCTCTTAGTAGAGGAGGCCTGATTGGAGGTCACTGGTGTGTATCATTGAAGGAAGCATCTCCCAGGTTCTTTCCCTCTTTGTTTCTTGTCTCTGTGAGCTGAGCAGCTCCCCTCTGACACACTCTTCCGTCATGATTTTCTCCCTCCCAGATACCCAAGCGATGGAGCCACCTGGCTATGGACTGAAACTACTAAAGTAGTGAAATAAAACAAACCTTTCCTCCTTTAATCTGTTTATTTCACGCCTTTGACAGAGCAGCAACAAGCTATACAATGTCTAAAAAGTTTCGTAAACTTGCTTTTCTGCTCCACTCATGTTGCCCTCTAAAACTCTCAGTGAATAGAAACATCATCACTTTTGCTCAGTTCAAAATCCCAGAGTCATATTTGAGACCACGTTCTCTCATGTTTTCCAATTTATATAGTCTTGTGACTATTTTTAAGAGGCATGAAAAATCCAGTCCTCTCTCACCTTTCCACTCTTCCATTTACTTGGTTAACTGAAACAACCTCCCAAAACATCCGCCAGCTTCCAGTCTTACAGCCGTGTGGTCCGTTTTTAGTAGAGTGGGTGGGATTCATGTGCCCCCTTTCTCATTCTCAGCGACCCCCGATGTAGACGGGAAATGAGGTCTACGAACTTACTGTTCCTTTGGTGTATTTTGCCACTTATTTCCTCACCACTTTCAGGAATTTGCTCAAATACTGCCTTCATATTGCAACTTTAAAACCGAGATCCAGCACCATCTAATAGTAAATATTTTATGCTTTATAAATTTATATTTGGTATTGTCCCTCCAACTGAATTATCTGCCGGGTCTTTTGGTTGTTTGACTGGCTGATTTTGGTTTATTATTATTTACTTGCTACCTCCTACTCTTCAAAGAGTGGTTTGGTACAGAATTAGCTCACAGTGACTTTTCGAATGAATTAATGACTGAATCACTGTGATAGAATGTATTAATGAGTGAATCGATCCTTGGTAGTAAATAGTTTGTCCTCCTTTTTTCTTCTTTTTCTCATTGATTTAAATTTTTTGTTCCTGTTGTTGTTTTATCACGAATGTCTGATGGGCTCTTCCATACTTAGTAAATTCTTAGTAAATTTTTTTTAATGTGTTAACTAACACATTTACAGACATTATCTCATTTTTCTTCCCTATTTTGTGGTTAAAAAAAATGGGCAGAAAATACTCACAGCTTAAATATAGAGAAGTAG
This sequence comes from Hystrix cristata, assembly GCA_004026905.1. Taxonomy (NCBI): domain Eukaryota; kingdom Metazoa; phylum Chordata; class Mammalia; order Rodentia; family Hystricidae; genus Hystrix; species Hystrix cristata. The sequence continues at coordinate 13,347 of PVJO010008254.1, read as the reverse complement.
ATGTCCACAAACAGAGAACATCTTTCTTGTTATTTAACATTTTAATTGAGCATAACATTTGTACATATTTATGGGGTGATAGTACGATCATCTCTACATGTATATAATGTGTAATGCTCAATCAGGGCAATTAGTATTTCCATCTTCTTAAATACTAGTCTCTATGTATTGGAAAAAGATGACTCTTTCTTTCTGGTTATTTTGAAATATATAACAGATTGGTGCAGGGTGTCTTTGCCCTATTGTGTTTTAAAACACTAGAATTAATTTGTCCCATCTAACTACAGTTTGGTACCTGCTCTCTTAACATCTCTTCTTCTACCTCCTCCCTCCTCTTTTCCAGACTCTAGTTAGCTTTCTTCTATTATCTTCTTCTACGAGATTGATTTTTTAGTTTCCACATGTGAATGTGAATATGTGATGTCTGTCTCTGTAAGCCTGGCCAATTTCACTAAAGGATCTCTAGTCCCACACAGTTCCTGCAAATGGCAGTATTTTATCCTTTTTACAGTTGAATAGTCTTCTATCATGGATCTGTACCACATTTTCTTTACAATTATATAAATTTATGGGTCACAGTGATATTTGGCAATAATCAAAAACTTTCCACCTAAGATTTTCTGACTTTTATTATTGGGTCTTTGGCTGAGAGAATATGCTTCTGGAAAATTTGCAGTTGACTATTATATTTCAATCAAGTATTGCAATCTTAATAGAAAACTTAAAAAGAAAAACTGTGTGCTATTCATGGTCTACTCCAGTTAGTCTCGGGAGTCTCTATGCTTTAGTGCTGATACAACAGTCCACCTTGTATTCACTTCTATCCCTGAAAGTGTTGCATACGACTAATATAAATATTATATGTAATTATTATGTTTCAATGAAAAGTAAAACTTTAAAAATCATGATAAGTGACAGCTAAAAATTATAAATTTAATTAAATGTTTTACACATTAATCGTATCTTCAGATTAGTTTACAAGAAAATAGAGTTCTAGTAATCAGTTGGAGAGAAAAATAGATGTAGGGAAATTCATTCATATTATTTAAACTCTAATACCAAACCTAGGGGATCTTACTTCAAAAAGGAAAGAGTAAAGGAACAGAAAACAAAACAAAAAAACATACAACACATATGTATACACACATGTACACGTGTATGCATATATACACACATACAGTATATTTACATATACACCTATGTATACATATATATACGTGTACAGTATATACATACATATAAAATATGTACATATATGCATAAAAAGAGATTGTTAGATCAAGTGTGTGGTAATGTTACATGACAAGAGGGTAATAGAAATAGTGATAAGTAACATTTCATTAAAATGGTTTTAAAGATGTATTTCAAAAAATTAAGGCTAGGTGATGAGAAGACTAGAAATAGAATACGTATATTCTGAACATTAATAAAAAATGAAAAACAGTTCTACATTTTTCTGACAGGAAGGTAAAAAGAACAAAAAATGTAATGGAGGAGAGAAAACATGACATTTCACAGATTATTTTTTCTAATTTTAAATGTTAACGTAGTGAAATATCAGTTCTTTGTGTTGTGATTTGTGGGCTGTGTAGGAAATTTTCTTTCCCTATCCTACAGCTATGATATATTTCACTGTAATTTCTCCTGGTAATTTAAATTTTAAAGAAGTGTTGGCATTTGGATATTAGCTCTCCCTGGAATTAGATTTTCCATAATAAACTAAATATTAATTTATTTTCCTACTAAATAAGCAATTTTGAATAATACAACTTTCTCGACTGATTTAAAATATCAACGTGTGAGGCTCTTTTTCTGACTTTTATTTCTGTTAAGTTTTGTTGATCTACTTGTTTTTTCTTATGAAAGTATCATACCAACTTATTATAACTTTAAAATATGTCTTTAAAATTGCTTTTACTCAGTGTTCAAAATTACTTTTGCCTTTATTACAGAATGGAAGAGGATCTACTAAATACGAAAATGATGAATTACATTAGCAAGTAAAATATCACCGGATTTGGATAAACAATTAATTGCTGAAATGAACCCTTCATAGTTAATATTAAAGAAAAACAACAGCCTAGAAATTGATAATTTACTATATATGACAGATGATGGTAAGTTAACCTTACAAATGCTTTTATATGAGAAATATACTAACTCTCCAAATGAACAATAAGGAAAATACATTCACTAACAAAAACTGGGTATTTCAATTTTCCCAGTAAAGAAGTAAAAATAACAAAATATGTTTAAATTGAATAATTGGGAAAAAAAACTACTGAAAAAGACCATCTTGTATGTATGATCAGAATTGCATACATTTTATTTATCACTTAGTAGATTTTAAATGGTAACAATCTCAACAGTTCAAAGATAGTGTAAAATATTGGTATGATAGAGTATTGTGTTCTTGATTAAACAAATGTGAAAAATGCTTAATGGTGTACTGAAATTATTAGGACATAATGTTGAAGGAAGAAAAAAGTAGATTTAAATGGCAAGTAATATTGTCCAAATTTTGCTCTTAAAATACAATGATAGTAACTGATAAGTCGAGACAAATGAAAGTGTCATTGTGCTATGTTCTTGTACGTGTGTATCTCTTGCTCCCTCTCTTTTCCCTTTCACTGACTATCCGTATGGCCTCCTCACTCTGTTTATCTCCTCTCACTGGCTCAGAGAAAGCTCAAGAAAAGATAGTTATTCTGAAGTCCTCGTGTTAAGTATTCAGGACCATAGTTTGATTGAATACACTTCTTTTTGAAAACTAATCAGAAGCGATCCCTCCATATCTCTTCTTCCCGTTGATTTCAATCCTAAATTCTTGTCTCACGATCTGTTTTTTGGAAATATTGGTGCCAACAGATGTCTGTGTCTTCCTTGTCCCCCAGACACTTCAAGGTCATTTCTCCTTCCTTCTTCAGAAGTTCCAACTCCTGTCCGGCTCTTACCAGCAGGCCGCACAGTCCATAGAGTTCAGCGTGGCTATCATCACCTGGCCTTACCAGAACTTTATCTACTGAATAACTTTCTCCCTTTCCACTTTTACTGTACTCATCATCATCATCACTATCACCAATGCCATGGGAAAAAAAATAAGCGCTTACTGCATAATAGATACTGTCATAAGAGTTTCACGTATATTAATACAGTTCTCACAAACCCCAACCAGACAAGAACTACTGTATCCCAATTTGGAAAGAAAAAAAGTTCAGACTAAAGTTATCCGCTTTCTTGAAGGGTGACAGCTTCATTGTGACGAAGCTGGCATTCGAGCCCATATAGTCTGGTTCTAGAGCTTCGGCTCCTAGCTAATGTTTGCCCTGACTCTCCACAGAGTGAAGATTTGGTTTTGATTTCTTCACTCTCCAACAGAGATGCAACAGTCTCATCTGCTAGCCCCTTGACTGTTCTATTTCTGAAGAAAAGCAGAGGCCCCGGGGACCCATCCTTCTCTCTTTTTATTCCTGACCAAAGTTGAGTCCGGGCTCTTCCAAAAGTGCAGTCTGAGAAGACACTTGGGTCATCTTGGCTAGACAAGGGCACACAGTTATTTGGTCTACCGCCAGTCTCAATGTTGCTGTGAAGGTATTCTCTAGACCTAATTAACATTTTCAATTAGTTAATGCCTTTAACTGCTGGGCATTTCTCTTGGAAATGTTGTTCAGCCTCAAAAAATGAATTGAAAGCTTTAAGAGTGAAAACAGGTTTTCTGGTTAAGAAACTCTGCCTGAAGACAGTAACCAGAAATCCTGGCTAAGATTTTGGCATGTTCTACGTACTTCAGACTTACAAGTATAGAAAAACAGGTAGATAGATAGATAGGTAGATAGATGATAGATAAATAGATGATAAATAATTGATAGATACAGTAGATAGATGACAGATAGATTGTTTCTCTAGAGAAGATTAATTTATACAGTACATAATTAAGTTGAAGTTTGATCTTAGGAAGTTTTAAGAAACAGCGAGAATAAGCAAGATAGGACAAAAGTACAATCTATTATTTTGTTATTGGATTGATTAACACAAGATTGGACCCTAACAGGTACTACGGAGGAGCCCTTTGACTGCTTCTCCGAATTTTTTACTTAAGGGCCAATATGAAGGATCAGTAGGACTGGGGGTTTAGCTTAGTGGTTAGAGTGCTTGCCTTGCATGCACAAGGCCCTGAGTTCGATCCCCAGCACCAAAAAAAAAAAAAAAAAAAAAAAAGGAAGGATCAGTAGTCCGCTGACTTTCAGCCCTTACTGGTTGGAAGGTATTATAAGACTTACTATCTATTTTAGGTAAATTTATTCTAGTGTCATAGAGTTCCAATGCCAAAATGAAAAAAGTGCCTAGTATGAGTGTGATGTGAGACACTTCTCAGGGCAAAGTGTGTTGCGGGCGATCCGGAGGAATGTTCTGGACTCACAGGTGAAATTAATGGGGTGGCTAAGATATTGTGAGGAAGAGCACGAGTAGTGTCTCAGTAAATTAGGCTTTAAAACCTTTGGATATTTTGGTACTCTATATTAAAACTAATGGCTCACGCAGTCTTTAAGGTGGTAACTGGCCACATTTTTTTCTTTCTTTCTTTCTTTTTTTCTTTTTTTTTTGATGCTGGGTATTGAACTCAGATCCTTGTGCTTCCAAGGCAAGCCCTCTAACCACTGAGCTAAACCCCCAGCCCTGGCCGCATTTCTAATGAAAGGTTTAATAGACAAGAGTCAGTGGGACCAGAGACAACCACCAGTGCAGCAATTGGTCCCTGGTATGCAATTCTTATCATCATCTTCTCATTCTAGATGGCCCTCATTGTCAGTGGGTACCTCAGAAGGCCTGGCTTGGAAGTCTGGCCTGGAAACCCAGATCTTCACCCTGGAGATATCCAAGACTTAAGCTGTTTTGTTTTTCATTGGTCACGGTAGCTGTGTTCGCCTTGTCATTGTTATCCTGGGCCTGGAATAACTAAGAAAACACCACAAGAGTTTCACACATACTTTTCTTTTCTCACAAGTACCTAATGATGTTTTTCATAATGATTTGGGAAGATTTCCTCACCATTATAATTTTCTGGCTAATACTGCAGCATGAGAAGCCTAAAATGACCAACTGTGCTATAATTTGAATGCTTCTGTCCCCTCCAAAATTCAAGGGTTGCCAAGGTGATAGTATTGAGAAGTGGAGCTTTGAAGAGGTGATTTAGTCCGTGAGGGTGACTCCTTCGTTAGCAGGATTAAGTCCTGTTGAACAAGGCTTCCCAGAGCATTCTGCAAGCTGGCTCAGTTTCCTTTCTGTCTTCCACTATTTAAAGATACAGTAAAAAGACTTTCATCACACCAAATGCCTGTACTTTGATTTCCAACACCCCACCCTCTAGCACTGAGAAAATAAATGCGTGTTCTTTGTAAATCCCCCTGTCTTGGGCATCTTTTATAGCAGCTCAAATGGACTAAGACCAAGTAGAAATCATACCTTCAAATTTAATAGACCTCTCGCTGGTGAAAACATTCTTGTCACATGGAACCAAATCTTTTAATGTAGCAGCACAAAAATGGCAGTGACAGAAGCACAAATCCTATAATTAGGTCATTGTGAGTCCTGATGAGATGGGAAATAGACCAAGTTTATTTCTGTGTTTTGTTTTGTTTTCTGGACCCGTGCTGTTTAACTATTGGAGAGGTGACACCACGTATTGATTTTTGGTTCAGGGAATATTTACAACATACTGGGGGACATGCTTCAACCAAGCAGGGTGTTATTCCATAGCTAGTATTTTAGTTGAACATTTAATAGGCCATTCCATCATTCTGCCAGTCCAGCTACCTCCCAGTGGTGCAAGTTTTGGAAAGAGGAATGGATTGCTTGGCTCTCTGTCCGCTGTTGCAACTCCTTTACTATAAAATGAGTCCCTTGCTCTAACAATGTTTTGTTTGTATATGAGTATTTTGAGACTTTTATTGTTTCTGGAAGATCACTATATTGGTCAAACTCTGTTGCAATAACAAAATACCAAGACTGTGTGGCTTAGAAGTCAGAAATTTAAATTCTTACAGTTCTGCAGGCTAAAATAGAGAAGAAGTAGAAAGGAGAGAGGAGAGAAAGAGAGAGAGAGAAAGAGAGAGAGAGAGGGAGTTACACAGAGATCACTTTTTCCTTCAAAATGACCAGCAATCCTGTCAGATTTGGGCTTTACCCTTATAACCTCTTTTAACCTTAATTATTCCTAAAACCCCAACACCAAAATCAGTCACATCAGAGCTTATGGTTTCAGTATATAAACTGGGGACCAGACAACTCAGTCCATAGCAATCACAGTGGGCCAGGAAGGTAAACCTCTAAGTAGGAGCGGTGTACACTCCAACAAGGAAAACTGCTCTTCCAGCTGAGAAAGGAGACATCTGACCTAATAGAATTTATACCAACTGGTTGTACAAGTTCTTCAAGGGATGACAACACATTAAAAACACAGCAGTCATGTCCACTGTTGGCAGATCGGGTTGCAACAGTGGCAGTAGGTAGACCATTCTTTCTTTGTGAGATAATGGCCTATATGTCACCTCCCAGCTGCCACTGCGCCTCTCCATTCACTCAAGCATTTGTGTGACCAAGGAGAGCGGTTACTGACACTCACTAAAAGGAGCATCCTGTTTCCCTCAGGATGGTCACCTCCTTTTTGATGGTATCTGGTAACTGTTAGTATGAAACACAAATCACGTCACACTTTATGGTTTTTTTTTCTCCCAGCATGCACTCATATACAACTTCGTCTTACTTTTCTTTATCTCAGGTAGTCCAGACTTATTCCTTCTAGGCTTAATTATTTTCTCATCAATGAGACGCAATACTTGACATCCACAACCTAAAGAAAGATTTATTTGGGCTCACAGTTTGTAGAGCTTTCAGTTCATCATCAGGGGCTCCAAGGCAGGGGAGCATAGCTAGGGGGTGTGGCATGGCTGCAGGAAGAGAGAGAGATTAAGGGAGATGGAGCCTTTCAAGCCACACCCCCAGCAGCCCACTTCCTCCAACCTCACCTCCCAAATCACATTTAGCTAGAAATTCCAGGGGACTAATCCACTGATGAGTGTCACGGCCCCATGATCCAATCACCTCCCCCTAACCCCAACTATGAGTGCATGAGACTTTGGGGGACATCTAGATATAAATCGTAATATAAGCTGACCTAATGTCCATTGTTTAGGAATCTGTGTAGACACTTTAAGCCAATTCTTTTTCTCCTTAAAGATAAAGAAAAAACTATTTCACTCAATGAAGAATATTCACTCTCAACCCCTGAGTGAGTGAGCACTGTACAGTGACAATCTTGATCAATATGAGAAGTCAAAATAATTTCTCTGGGATATTTAAGAAGTATAAGTGCATCTCAGCTAACCAAGGGGTAAGTCTCGATAAACTCATTGTAAGTCGAAAATATCACAAGCCGAAAGTACGTGTAATGTATGTCACCTACCAGATATCAAAGATTAGTAAAAAAGTGCCGTGTAAAGTGTGAGTCGTTCACTCATTCTGTGGCTACCTGGGCCATGTTGCTCTCTGCCTTTACCCAGCATCCCAAGAGTGTCATGAGACATGCTGTTAGCCTGGGTGGGGAGAGGGAGGGGGACAACCTTCAAACTCCAAAGTGCAATTTCTACTTAATAAGTATCACTTTTGTGTCATCATAAAATAAAAAAAAAATCGTTAAGTGGTGCATGCTTGTAATTCCAGCACTCTGAGACATAAGGATTGCAAGTTCAAGTCCAGCCTTGATAACTTAGCAATCTAGCAAGATCCTATTTCAAAATAAAAAATAAAAGTGCTGGAAATGTAGATTAGTGTGAAAGTCCTGGGAGAAAAAAAAAAGGCAAAAACCATCTGCATCTCCGAATCAATAGGTCAAAACCAAACTCATAATTGCATAAAACATGTTTTTCTCCTGTTTTTTTCTTTTCTTATCACAGTAAAGAGTATCAACCCAGCTGCTCAAGCTGGAAATCTACAAATCCTCTCTTCCTATTTCCTTCTTATTTCTTTCTGAATTAATCATCAAGTTCTGTTCATCTTGTTTCCAAACACGTTCGTCTCTATTTCTTCCACCACTGTATCAAACAAACCACCACTATCTTTTGCCTGCAGAGAAATCTAACTGGTACCTATAATTTTGGTTTACCTATTTTTGATTTATATTTAAATAAATCAATTATCCTTCAAAAATAAAATCAGATTTTCCATTCTCCTTCTGAACCCTCTTCAAGGTTTTCCACTGATACTGGAATCAAGTCTGAACGTGTGGAATTTGGGCCTACATTTCCCGTGCAGTCTGCCTCTTGCTCTCTCTCCCAAATCATCACAAATTACTGTACAGAACTGACCTACACATTTCACAATGTCTATTTATCTGTTGCTTGAATATGACAAACTTTTGTTACCTTAAGAGTCTTTGAGTACCTAAATTATCTCTCCTAAATCATGAAAAAACTTTGTCTTTTTTTTTCATCTTTCCAGTCTATTCTCTAGCACAATCTTTCTTGACCATTTGGCTGCTGTAGTCTTCCATAGTTAATTTCTGTCTTATCTCTGTGCTTATTTCATCCAAATCCCTTACACAGCATTATTATATGCGTTTGTTTGCTTATAGGCTCCTTTATAACATAAGTTCTATGATCTTGCTTGATGTATTTACTTTTGTATTTTAGATACAAATTGCATGATTGCTAAATAAGTAAGTGTTCAATAAGTGTATGTAGAATAAGCACGTACATTTAATGCATACCTACTATGTGCCGAGAATGTGTTAAATTATGAACATGTGATAAATTATGTCATTTTAAGTTATTTGTATTAGTAATTCTATTTTACAGATCATGAAATTAGGATTAGAAATGTGCAGTTTGAAAATTAAAGACCCTGTGTTGTTACTCAAGAATCTATGCTCTTAACTCTCTCCAGCTATGCCCACCAAGACATTTACCATAATTATTTACAAGTGCTTGTTTTATGGATGGATTTTTACTTCCTTTTTCTTCAACAGTTCCGTATTTTCAAATTTGTATTAAGGAGCATGTATTAGCGTCTGATTATAAGAAAAATCAGAGATTAGATGTGCTATGTCTAATAATCTTTTAAAATGTTACATCTAGCTGATTAAGATGCGGAATAAAAGTCATGTGTAAATATAAATGTACAAAGGCAGGGCTACATGACGCGCTGTGCGAACAAGAGCACGGCTGCTTGCCAGAACCTCCATGTCGTGGTTCGGCAATTCCCGAGTCTTCACATCAACCTCAAAGCTACCTCCATCATATCTTCCTGCTGCTCCTTTAATACCGTGTTCTACTTAGTTTGTGAAATATTACTTTCTGTTATTTTGACTAATATTCCTTTCTAAGAATCTTAAATACTTGTGTTAAAACTCTTCCGAATCTCTTTCCCTGTGGGTTTACTTATTCATTCATTGATGGGGACTCAATTCGTTTATCCAAATCAGATTATTTGGGTTTTTGTTCTGGTTAGTGCTTGTTATTCTAGGCGCAATATTTTTTCAAGTACAGTTAGTGAATTGTACCTATCCATATCCCTGTGAAAGTTTGTGACAGTAAAAATTAAATAAATAAAAGTTGTGGCTTTTGTCCTTAAACAGATCTGAGTATGGATGTAAACACAGTGATTATGATGTGAATAGTAAAAGGATCGTAAGAGGTGTAAGTGCAACGTGTTAGGAACAGGGAACAGATAAAAGCTTACTCCTCGAGTCTGGAAGTGAGGTTGACACGGACGGAAGAGATGTAACTCGTCTGGACCATGATGTATCGCACTGATTTTCAGAGACAGAACTGGGAGGGACATTTCAGGTCTGCTGTTCAACACTGAGGGGAACTCTTTTTCAATCACATATTGTGCTGCTTCATGTCAGTGGGATCCCTGAACCTCAGCTACTAATTAGCATTCAAATTAATAGAATGGTCTCTCCTTTTTTCTCTTGGTTTTGACATCCGTCCAACTGAGAGGAGTACAGTGTTTTAATTCTGCCCTATTAGAAGAATTAACTAATAAAAATAGCTTCATAAGATTTGCATTTTGTGAAAGGTATTATGCTGTAAATATTTGTGATTATTGGTTATTTTCAGCATAACTGAGAGTGGATTCCAAAGAAATCATAACAAAAATTGTATTTTAATATGGTCTGTAGTGTGTGCAGCGTTAAATTCTTATTACGATGTCTCAACAATACAAGGTTGTTTAGTGTAGCACTTAAAAATTAAGCAGCAACTTCACAGATTTTCGATCCTTAGGCACTAGGCAGTTCCTTTCATTCACAGTCTTGTCCCACGGCTGGAACTGTCACCAAGATGTCAACTGCAGCTTAGAAAGCCCCCGTGACCAAGGATCTCGACGACAATCTTTCTGCCTATAGAGGGAGCCAAAGGAATGCGATTTAAAATTTATTAAGTTATTTATTTACCCCCAAATCCTCAATCAGATACAGTCCTTCCTTCTCTCTCCCTCTCCTTCCGTGGAAAGGTGTGTTTTTAAGGCAGAATAGGTTTCACCAGTAGGGTAAATTGGACTAGTTCTGCTTTCACACTGCTTCTCCACAGACCAGAAACAGGAACAGAATGGCAGTTTGGTTTTTGAAACGAATACCTTGCCTGAGAAGCAGAGAGGAGGAGAGAAAGCATCCAGTGGGTCGTTCTTGTCACAGGACACAGGGGAAAATGCAGTTTCACTCTAAGGAAACCAAGTATTTACAACAGTTAGTGCTGGCCGGTAACTATGTTTCACATATCGAAAGCTGCAATAACATTTGATAAGAACTCTGCCAGATGTTTTACGGGATATTTTACCCATCATTCCATTTGAATCTCACAAAGCCCACTGAAAGAAGCTATTGTCATTCCATTTTACATGTAAATCAGCTGAGGAATGGAGTTGTTAGTTCACTTATTCATGATAGTTGGCCAGTAAGTGGTAAATCTAGAAATACCAGCCAGTTGAATCTGACTGTCACTTGCATTTAGTTCTCCAACAACCTAGAAACTAGAATAAAAAAGGCAGGTGTTTACACCCTGCCACCCTGGAACAAAGGCCTGAATGACCTCTGGGAGAGATGCAATACACTGTGCTTAGCAGTTTAGGGTGTTCTGATATTCAGAAAACGAGTTTGCAATTCAGATAGGAAAATGCTTTCTTCATCAAAGAGAAGGTGGACTGAGCACAATTAGATATCTGTGCCCTGTTAAGTCACTACTAAATGTGCATTTTTAGACTCTTTTGGTGTTTGGTGTATGTATCCCCTCAATGTTCTTTTTTAATTTTTAATTTTTATTAGTACATGTTTGCAGGACATAATGATTACATTTATTATGGAGAGTTGGTACATGTACGTAATACTTTTTAATTCTTTTTATATCTCATTCTCCTCTCTTTATCTCATGTTCTCGTTCTCATTTGCAAAAGATCTATCTCTCTGTTTCCTACTATCTTTCATTTTTCTCTTCAATTTATTTATCCTCTGGGTTTTTCATGTAAGAGAGACCCTTCAATATTTAAGCTTATGAATCTGGTTTATTTGCCTTAACATTAGAGTCTCCTGGTGAATCCATTTTCTTAAAAATGACTCAAATTTATCCTTCTTTATAGCAGAGTAGAACTCCATTGTGTATAAATGCAATACATTCTTTGTCCATTCCTCTGTTGATGGACATATAGGCCACTTCCAAGATTTTGCTATTAGGAATTGTGGTGTTATAAAGATATAGCACACGTCTTTGTAATACGATGTCCTTAACTCATTGGGGAAGACACTTAGAAAGGAAATAGCTGGATTACATGGAATTTCTACTTTTAGTTTTCTGAGGAATCTCCATAAAAATTTCCTTAGTGAGTATATTAGTTTACATCCCTACCAGGAATGTGGAGGGTCTCTTTGCCCTACAGCCTGGCCAGCATTCCATATTATTTGATCTCTTGGTTATCGTTATTCTTTCCGGAGTAAGAGTGAATTTCAGGGTTGTTTTAAATTGCTTTAATGTTCAGAGATGTTGAACATTTTTCATGTATCTATTGGCCATTTGTACTCCTTCTTCTGAGGAGTGTCTATTCATTTCAGTTGCCTGTTTTTAATTGGGTCTTTCATGTAGGGGATTCTACAATTTTTGAGTTCTTTATATACTGTAGATATTAGTATTTTCTAAAGAGTAGCTTGCCAAAAATTGTTCTTATTCTGTAGGTTTTCTCTTTACTCAATTTTTTTTCCTTTTGCTGTACAATTTTTTTAAACTGATACAATCCCACTGTTGATTCTTTATATTATTTCTTGTGTTGTTGAGGTTCTCCGCAGAAAGTCCTTGCCTACAACTATGTCCTACCTATTTTATCTTCCAGCAGATTGTGTTTTTTAAATATTTAGATATTTTATTTTGGTTTTAGCTTAATACATGGTGAAAGATACAGGTCTAGATTCAATCTTCTGCATGCAGATAGCCAGTTTTCTTAGTATCATTTATTAAAGAGGCAACTTTGCTCCAGTGTATGTTCCTGGCCCCCTTCTCAAATGTCAGAAGGGTGAATGTGCTTGGGTTGTTTTTGCAGTCTGTATTCCCCGCACCGATCCACAAATCTGTTTCTGTGTCAGTATCATGTTGTTTGATCAATGTAGCTTACAGAATAACTTGCATACTAAGATTGTGATGCCTCCTGCTTTGCTTTTGTTGCCCAAGATTGCTTTTGCCATTCTGGTATCTTTCTGGTTCCATACGAATTTTAGAATCGTTTCATCTAGCTTTGTGAAAAATGATACTGGTATTCAATTGGAATTGCATTAAATCTCTCTATCAGTTTTGGAAGTAGGCCATTTGACAATATTGGTTATGCCTACCCATTTTCTGATGGTCTCTTTGATCTCTTTGTTTCTTAAGAGTATGATAGTTTTTATTGTAGAAGACTTTCACTTCCATACTCAGATTAATTTAATTTCTATGTGTTTAATTTTATCTTGGAACTATTGTGAATGGTTTACTAGTTGTTTTCTTGTTGGGTTCATTATTTTTGTAGAGGAATGCTATTGAGGTTTGTGTGTTGCTTTTGTAGCCTGCCACCTCGCTGAATTTCTTTATTAGTTCTAGGAATCTTTTGGTCAATTTTTTTGTGAAAGATTATGTTGTCTATGAATAAGAACAGTTCGACTTCTTCCTTTCCTATTCGTATCCCTGGCATATCTTTCTGTTGCCTGATTGCTCTGGCTAAAGTTTTTTTTTTTGTTTGCTTGTTTGTTTTTGATGAGGGTGCTGGGGATTGAACTCCGGGCCTTGTGCTTGCTAGGTGAGCACTCTACCATGTGAGTTAAATCCCCAACCC
>PVJO010008253.1:0-76448 GCA_004026905.1 Hystrix cristata | reverse complement strand
GGCCCTGACCTCTGTGTCAGCAGTTTGGAAACTTTCTGTCTACTGCTCCACATATAGTGATGAAAGGTGTGCTCACATACGGCACACTTGAGTGCATCCCGACTTTTATGGAACTGCAGTCCATTTGCAGGTAAGGAGACACGTACTCAGAGGCACTATAATAATCTTTAACTGTTATAACCTTTAGTGAGCCATCTGCAGTGTGAGAACACAGCGTCAGTGCCGAGCACAGGACCTGCAGTGTCGCCGTCCGGTACGCAGCACACATGGAGGCAGCTGCCGAGGAGCTCTTGTTCTAGGTGCTCAGGAAGCTGGGTGTCGCCTGTGTTCCAGTCAGCGGGACAGGCAGACCCAAAAGGCCCGATAGTGGAGCCTGTGTGTGCAGTTCCAAACAGCAGCCTGTCTGCAGTGTCGTGTGGACTGAAGACGTCTGTTCATTTGTGGCTATGGAGACCTTTTAGCAGCTTATTAGATGGCCAAAAGGTATTTTCTCTAAGGATGTCTGCGTGTGATACAAACCAGAGCTTTGTGATTATTCCAAAAACCTTTGACGTAAAGAGGTTCAATTAGATTTGGGATCCATTTGCCTTATTACAAACAATTCTATACTGACCAACACAAAAAGGAAGAACTGTTAAGTTTTTCAAATGTAATTTCAACTGCGGAAATGTGTGACTTGTTACACAACTATTTTAAAATTTGAATCACTTCTGCGTGAAAAGGTTCTATGAGCAAGAATTTGAAGACACCATCATTAAAATACCATGGTCTGGCCTGGGACATAGCTCAGAGGTAGAGTGTTTTCTTAGCACACGGAAGGCCCTGGGTTCAATGCCCAGCACCACCAAAAGAAAAAGACAGTACTTTCTTGTAGTCGATTCAATCACAATGAAAAATACTTATTTTTAAAAGTTACATTAAAGGGAGTAAGCTCAATTTCTCATGGGAAATTTAAAAACATTTGGAAGTTTTATTTAAATTCAATATTTAATATAATCTTGAAAACATTGTGTTTCATTCTAATTATTTAATAGAAAGAAAAACTAGTGATTTAAAAAAATATCAAGCCCCATATAGGCACTCTCAGATCCTCTCCACCCCGTCCTATTCTGGGCAAATGTTCTTATTTTTTCTGGGTGCAACGATATGAAAGAGTTTAGGAATCGCTGTTCTAGAATGCAGATGATGCATACCTTGATTTGCTGGTTGTGGAAAGTTGCTATTTGAGCATTTTAAAATGTTCTATTATGTCCTTTAAATGAACTGAGTGTTTTAAATGCTTCCTTGACATTTTTCTCATATATAAATGTATGATCTGAACTTACAAGAACCACAAGGCTCCCTAATATTTACTGAGCACCTAATGCACTCAGCACCATACCAAGTCCCTTATGAATGTTATTTCTTTTCTTTCAAAATATACACAAAAAAAATTTTAGAAGAAATATTCAAATATATTTTATATACAAAAGAGCATGTATGTAAGCTGCAAGTTTGAAGGTTAATTCTGTAATCTACCATTAAAGAAAACATTATGGTCCTTACCACAAAATTGTCAAATGATGAGTGTCTACTGCCCCTTGATAAATGAGAAGGTGAGACATGGAGAGAGAAAGTCACAACTCAAGGCTACAGAACAGACGAAATCATTTTCGGTTCTTAATACTAGACTAGGGACTTAGACTAGCATGTGTCTAAAGTCCACAGATATCAGGCCAATTTAGGAGTCAAACACCTCAAGGCCCATTGTAGATATAGTGTCAGAGACAGAGAGACAGAGACAGAGAGACAGGGAGAGACAGAGATAGAGAGAGGTTTATATAAATATGTTGTAACAAACCACATTTAATATCTGGGGAATGGTCCCTCTTTCCCTCATAACTTCTTTAAAAGAAGAAAAGGACGAGGAAGAAAGAAGTGGAAGAAGAAAACAAAGGAGAAAAAGAGCGTTTGTAGAAGTCTGAGACAAACTCAATAATGTAATGCAAATTTCATCACATTTTCAAGCCATGATTTAACAAAGTTAGATGAAAATAATAAAGCTATAGAAAGATATCCAATCGCATGGAAATTTAAAAATATCTCTAACTATGCATGTGTCACTGAAGTAATCCAAGAACATGAACAAGATATTTTATGACTGAAAACAGACTGCAATGGCCCCACCTCCCTTGCTGTGACAGCACTCTGACGGGTATTGTGGTATCAAAAACACACACTGGCCATTGTGTGAGGCGAGGCCTTAGCAAGGAGATGAGGTTCCCTTTCCACAGGCCCTGCAGGGCTGGTAGAGGGGTTGGATTGGTCTTTTGCTTGGGAGGCCTTCAGATTGACATTACCAAGACAAGAGAAGACGAGGTCTAGTGGACAGAGTTTAGATTGGAACTTCATCTTAGAGAATAACAGGGAAGATGCCAAGAAATTTCATATTTTTACCATATCAGCTCACTGTTATGGGAAGGAAGAAGGATTACAGTGTCAGATAAAGCTATGTGTATGGCAGGTGTCAGCGATCTTATTGTATCTTCCAGTGAAATTGAAGCATGACCATGGAGTGATAGGAGGTAAACTGCTTGGTGGCAAGCCACTGGTAAGAAGTAGGTGGCTAAATGTCATTAGCAACCTTTCTCCAAGGTCCATGCATACTGCGTCTGCAGACAAATTATTTCTCATGGATAGTGGCCAAGAAAAATAAAGGAAAATATTACTTAAAATAAACTTAATAACAAGAAAAATATGATTTAATGTCTTTTTTAGTAATTTAAAAAAGAAACAATAAACTTGAGGGCATCCGAAATAAAAGAGGAGAAAAAATAAGTAAAGAAAATTTTAGAATTACTAAATTAAATGAAAAATTAGCATATTAGGGGTTTTCCAGAGAAATAGAACCAATAGGATGTGGGCAGAAATATACAGAGATTTATTGTAAGAACCTGGCTCATATGACTTTGCAGACCTGATCTTTCAAAATGTGCAGGGAAGACTGGCAGCCCGAGACCAAGGAAAGGGTCTTGGTTCAAGTCTAAAGGCAACTGCTAGCAGAATTCTTTCTTGCTTAGGAGAAATGTCTTTATTCTGTTAAAGCTTTTAACTGATTGGATAAAGCACACCTACATTATGGAGAGGGGATCTGCTTTATTCTAAATACACTTATTTAATTATTAATCACATCCCCAAGAACAGCTCCAACAAAACATCCAGACTAATGTGTGACCACATGTCTGGGCACCATGACCCAGCCAGTTGACACATAAAATTAGCCATCACGACCAGTTTATAGAACTTATCTTTGTTTAGTGATTTATAGCTCTTACTGGATATTTACAGCCATTATTTCCCTTAATCTACTCAATACATTTTTATGGATCAGCAAACTGAGGTTGAAATGCTGAATAACTCTCCAACCACACAAAACTAGTAAGTGCTGAATAGGTTACTGAATGCACTATACCACGTTGATGGTAGTGGTGACACACAGCCTCAAGCCAGCTTCTGACTGTGCTCCTTTTGTGGGCGTCAGGCCTTTCTTTGAAAATAATAACCTCAACAAGAAGAGAGACTAGCATGACCTGATCAGGAGAAATTATTTAGTTCTATCACTGGGGATGGCAAAAAAGAGATAGAAATGAATAATACTTTTCATATTCGTCTTTTTAAAAAAAATATTACCTATAAGCTATGATTTTGTTCACACCTTTGCTCTCTCGTTTCATTTTGTTTGTTTTAGAGATGATTCCATTCTAACTCTGAAAGTTTTTTTTATAGATTTTAATTAAAATTTATCCAAAATTACACAAACTTAAAGGCCATTACACAAGCTTACAGACCACAATACATTGTGCCTTTTGTGTCTGACAGCGAGCAATGTAAACAACCACATAGATGCAGCATTAAGTCACAACTACATAAAGTTACTATAGCATCTAGTGTACGTGTCACTGTTTTAAGTTTGGGTTATTAGGTTCTTATTTTTAAGATATCATTACTCCTCTGGATTCCCATTCCCCTGCCCCTTTGCCCTCTTCTTATTCCCTTGAACCCTTTGTCTATTAGCTTACATCTAACACTTTGCCTTTTTGTATCCATTGTTCACCCTTTTCTTTTGTTTGTATTTTGCCTCACTCAGATGAGGGATACCATACAGTATTCCAGCTTGCGAGTCTGGTTTATTTCACTCAACATTATATTTTCCAGGTCCATCCATTTTCCTATAAATGACTGTAGTTTGTCATTCTTTATAGCTGAATAGCATTCCATTGTGTGTAGATACATTTTGTTTTAAATAAATGTTCTTTTAAAAATTAGCTTCATACGTGGCACTTTTACACATTCACTTCATTGAATATTTGTTCGGTGCTCAATGTATTTCTTTCTTTTTTTTTTTTCAATGTATTTCAAGGAATGTGAATCCATAGTATAAAAGTTTTGGATACCACACACAGAATTGTACACGCCAAGTGATTCTGTTTATACGAAGTTCAAGAGCAAGTAAAACTAAAGTCAGAATAGCCATCATCTTTGACAGGAGGTACTGATGGGCTGTGAGTAGACAGGAAACTTCTGCATGCTGGAAACATTCCACATCATGATCACAGCCATCGTTACACCAATCACTATGTATGCAAAAATCACTAAGCTGGTCACCCAGGATTTGTGTACTTCACTGCCTGTAGATCACACCTCAAACAAAAGAGGAAATAAGTTATACTAACATTGGGTTCAGAAAGCTTTGGGAAGTGTATGCTTCCACCCACTTACTTTCCCATGTAAGTGAGAGCAGGAGCAAAATGAGAAGGAACATGGTGGCCTTCAGTGGAAGAGAAGAGAACAGCCCAGAAACATGGGCAGTAAGACCATAGGTTGAAGACTTCCTGATCAGCAGAAGTCTGCAGAGCAAAGTCCAGCTCCAGGCTGGGGTTGGGTGGAAAGGAAATTAGGAAATTATGCTCGTCACAAGGAAACCAGAAACACACTCTTTCCTGGACATCCTGGGGAGGAGGGAATACAAACCCCCCTATTTTCTCAAAAGAATGAAGTGAAACAAGACCTACTGTACTAACAAGCCTTGGATAAGCTAAACTGCATTTTTCATAAAAGCATGATGTCCAAAATTCTGGAGCCACTGAGTGTGGCTTGCAGATAGGGTCTCCCGTAGGATCCCTAAGGAGGTGGTGTGTGGTGTGGGGGATCCGACACAGTTACCTAACCTTGTAGTAGGACGTTCTGATATGACGGAACCTGCTGTGTGAACTCATCATGCCCTTGACCTCAGACCCCATCCCAGGAGAGACATGGACTTCTATTTACATCCAGGAATAAAAGAACTAAGGGAAAACAGGGTTCTCATCCCTCCTCTGCCTGCAGAGACACTTCTGACACAAAGGAAACGTGGCTGCAGCCATGGGTTTCTGGATGATTTCTAAGAATTGCTTGGTTTTGATGAAAAGAGAAATTCTCCCCAATGGGATGGGCTTGGATTTCCCAATTACATGCTCTAGTTGCAGCAGAGGGCCGGCCTGTCCATGCTCTGCCCACTGTGCGCTGTGCTTGACTCTGGAAGCAGAGGTTGCTGGCCAAGCCTAGTGTGGCCCACAGCCCGGCAGCTGCCTTCGGTTGGTCTCTGCTGCCACGCTGAGTGCAGAAGGCCTGGCCATGGCCCCTGAGGACTCTGAGAAGGAAACTTGTGACTAAGAATGCCACACTTTCGGTTTCTGGAGAAGCATACTCAGGGCCATTGGGTTTGCCAGCTTAAAGGGCCAGCTTAAAGGGCCAGCTGGGGCCTCCCTGGCTCCCTTTGAGGGATGTTTGCTGCACAGGGTCCATCTGGCTGCAGACTTCTGGAGCCCCAGACTTCTCATGAGGTAACGAGCATGTCACCTTCTCCTGACCCCCAGTTACCACCACCAGTCTAAGAGAGGGACAAGGTCTTTACTATCCAGGCATATGAATGTAGGAGTCCATGCGAGTTTGACCTAGCAGCAATATTTCCCTGTGTGTCACTCTGCTCCTCCAATCCCTGTATCCTCTCCCACTCCCTCCTTCTTTCTATCTTCTCTTTGTTCAGTCATAACCTTATTTCCTTTCTCCTCTAAACTGCTAATCTTAACCTTTTAACTGGGTCCTTCCTTTTCAATATGGACACTAAATTCATGGACAAACCAAAAACAATTCTTGAAACTATAAAAACTGAAACACGGGGCATTGTGTCAGTTGGACTATTATCTACTGACTTCCAGGTACTGAGTAGAATGCCTTGGAAGATCAAAGAGAGAGAGGGGGGAGGGAAACTGAGTCACACTGAGGACAGCTGGCATTTACTGCACACTCAGTATGTCACCTTCTGCGCTGAGCTCTTGATGCCAATGGGCTCAGTAAGCCTCCCATAGCCTTAGAAGGAGGAACCAGTTTGGGTCTGTTTTGTAGAAGAGAAAACTGAAGCTTAGAAAGTTAAAAACTTGATAGGCCCACACAGCTAATTAGTGGGGAAGACTGTGCGATCCCACAGCCCGAATGGATACTGCCGCACCCTTCATCCCTGTTATCTTACTCTATGATCATGGCTAACTTACAAAGTAAGTTGTATTATTCTTGTATTGTAGATGGTGACATCAATTCAGAAAGACTGAGTAACTCATCTAATGTCACACAGCTGATGACAGAAAATTTTGAATTCAAACATGTATTTCCAGATGTTGAGTTTTTTTCCCATCAAATGATGTGGCCTTGTTTTCTGAAATTATTCTTAATTTACTAAAGGCATTAGGGCACACAAAAGTAAGATGAGGAAATAGACCCGGTCTGGTTGGAGGAGGCCACAGAAGGAGACATGGGGATGGACCGAAATGGGTTGAAAAACAAGGAGTGCCACCTCCTCCACATCTCAGAGGTGGCCATATAGCTCTTTAGCCTGAGTTGCTTTTGCGGTCCAAGCTGTGGTTTTTCTTGGTTGGGCACTTTCTCTTGGTAGAAATCTTTAAATATATCCAAATAGAGAAAATAAAAGGAATGAACATGGAATGGGAGTGGCTTTGCAAGAATACTAAATAATAGTTTTCATACCATACCAAACAAAAAAATTTCTTTGATTAGTAATAATAATGATCAAATAATAACCACTTTGAGCTGTGATGGCGTCTTTCAACCAAACGCCTACCACTGAATAGTCAGCCTCATTATTAATAATGAGACTGACTCCCCTGTCCTGATCGCTATCTTAAGATGGGGAAATGGCTTCCGGGACGGCCGCAGTGGGTTTCTGCAAATGGGTCACTAAGTGTGTTTTCTTGTCCCCCAAGAGAACCAGCTCTGTACTGATGTGTGCTTTGAACTAGGGCATCTTTTGGGGCTGGGAACTATGATGGTTTTGGTGGAAATGAAGCAGAGGTGTGGTCACACCAGAACTAGACTCCGAATCCTTGCTCACAGCGAGGTTCTCCTGCCATTGCACCATGCCAAGGTTACATAACTTTCATTTGAGCAATCTAGAGTCTTGCCCCAAATCAAAGGTTTCACAACTGCATAGTTGATTTCCAGCCTCCTGCATTGCACTTGGTCTAATTGTCAGAGGCTGTAGAAGAAACCAGGTCAGCTCCAACAATTTGTGAAAACAATTACCTCTTGAGGAGCCAAGAAATGTTCTAAAAGTCCTGAGATTTGAAGCCAGAACTGTAGGTATAGCAGAGAAAGGTTGAGGATCAGGAATGGCTTCACAAAGGGACTCCAGAGCTGAGGTTTGAAGGGATGAATAGGGACTGAACAGACAGGCAGAAGAACAATAGTTCTTCCAAGAAGAAACAAAGCATGTCCAAAGGTAGAGAAGCATGGCGAATGCATGAAACTAGGGTAATTTGGGGTGACTAAGCCGTGTTGAATTCTAGTAGAGATTGTAATGCAGGAGAACTTCTGAAATCTACTTTAAAAACTCTGGGTCACCTAAGATGATCTCCAAGAACCTCTATGTATGACTATTCTCTGGCCTCTTGAGGAAATGTAAAGCCAGTCCTTTAAGGGGACTCAGGCCTTCAAGATCACCAGGATTAAAATGCCAGTTCGTGCACATAGCCAAGATCCCCAAGTTCTGTGATGGTGCTCAGGTGAGCCTGGAATTTATCTTGGGTCCTCAGACCCAAAGCAAAGGGCCCCAGAAGGGGGTTCTGGACGATTGCTGCTGAGGTGGTCTTCTGAGAATGATGTAAAGTTCTGTGGTCCCCATTGGCCCTTGAGGTGGAGGCAGATTGAGTCAGCTGAGAAGGAGATGAAGCGGGAGCCACAGTGGATGAGACATGCTGCTGATGCTGCTCATGGGAACCTGCACAAGGCCTTTCCCAGGCCTTCTCTCTGTGCTATGGTCTCTGCTGCTATTATTCAGAAGAAAATCCACATCCTTGGATCTGCTCCTAATTAGGTCAGGGATTTATTTACAAATCTCTGCCCGTGATCGGATGTCACTCTGGAGCCTATGAAATGTGTTAATGTCGCTGCTGCAATCCCTCGTCCGAGAACAACAGCCCCAGAGGCACCACATGGCGGCTCCTCTTGTTGCTGGTGATTACTCAATAGTAATGAAAATAATCAATAATAACTACCATGTGGATATTGCTTTGCCTTTTAACAAAGCCTTTTCACGTACAATATTTTCTTTATCGCCTATAAGATCAATTTTAAATTGGTATCTCTAACAACATATCTATTTTACAAATGAGGGAATTCAGCTCCAAAGAGATTAAGCAAATTGCACCCCATCATATAGTTAGTGAGGGACAAAGCAAAGATGGTGAGCCAGTTCTCTCTGACTCTAAAACCCATTGGTTGTTTCAATGTGTTTGCTATTAAAGTCTTCTGAAGTTCTGCAAAATAATACCCTTCAGTCCTAAGCCTAGTGCTGCTAACTGTCCTGTAGTTAGACTACCCTTTTGTTCAAATTCAGCCGCTCATCTTCTGGTGAAAGAGAGGCATGCTGACTTTTTTGCTTCGCAGCCAGGAGCCAAGCCATAAGCATGCTCAACATCCCTGAATCCTTGAAGCAACTGAAACTCTCCTGTCTCTGAGTGGGATAATTCTGGATTTCTGCTCAACACTGTATCCCCAGGACAATGCCTGACACGTGCAAGGCACGCAATATGTATTAATTCAATTGAAATGAGCAGCACTGTCCCCATTTCTTTAAATAGGGATCTGAGACTAAAGGGCACAAGGCAGCACACTGGAGGCCACAGAGCCAGGGATGTATAGGGGCTCCCACGCAAGCTCACTGCGGTCATGGCTCCAGGAACTGAGGTTGGCTGACAATCTTACCAGCTATGAACTGTTTTCTCCAAAGACAGCTAACGCATTGCCCTCGTGTTGACCAGCATGAAGGTCGTGTGTGTGTGTGTGTGTGTGTGTGTGTGTGTGTGTGTGTGTACTGTGTGGTGTGTGTGATGAGTGTGCATGTGCATATTTGGGGTGGGGTAGAGAGGATTTGTAAGTGATAAGGCACTCTCATATAAGTTGTATCTGTTTATTGCCAGAAGGTGCCGCATTTCTGAGAATCTATCACTAGAAACACTTCCGGAACCTGGTTATTGTGCCCACTTCTAGGTAACTCCGTGCATCCTTTCATACTCACTGGCATTTAACCTCTGAGTTCACTAAGACTGTCTTGCTTTTATTACCAAGACATGTGCTTTCCCTACAAACTAGGTAGCCCCTGGATGCCAGACTAAGTTAATATCTTCGTGTATGTAAGACCGAGTTCTCTGAGATTGTCCTGAGCAAAACATGAACGTTACCACGTTGACCAGCCTTTCTTTCATCTTTGGGGGTAGGAGTGGGGGTGCCTTCTCCATCCAGAGGCAGCAGACATCTATGATTAACTATACAAAAATGCCAGTTTGATGATAAAAGCTGTACTTAGCACTGGCTCCTCTACTAAAGCAGAAGTCTGGGGGATGTAGTGTTTGAGGACTTTTTTTTAATGGAAGCTTTTGTTAACATCGGATATCTAATTAACTTAGGTTTTAAAACGATAGAGATGCTGCATCCTCAAGAAAGACGGTTATCAAAATAGTTTCATCTAACCTAATTACCCCAAACCTACTATGGAAGAAAGAACTAAAATGTTTCTTTTTTAAGAAAAGCCAATGTATCGAATAACACGGAAGCATTTTGTTGTGGGCTCCCGTCTATGCAGTTGAGGCTAGATCAACTTACTAACCAGCATAATTATCGTACCCAGAGCTCATCTTGAGAAATGCCTTCGAGAATCAGGGAAAACACTGCGTCTGTGCCCACAGGACGAGCTGGCTCCCGTTCCCCCACCCCCAGGATGAAAGGCTCCAGCTGCTCTGCACTTATAATCAAACCGGCCTCCCCCAGCTTCCTCCGGTGCATCCTCTGTACAGTAATAACAGAGCTGCTGGCTGCCGATCTCCAAAATGGTGTTTAGGACATCAAATGCTTCAACTACCACCTACGTATGCATAATGATTCCCAAGTGTGTGTCTCAAAACCGGGTCTTCCGACCCCATCCCCGAGACTCCAAATCAAGCTCTGTATCTCCGCACTGCTTAGCGGAGGATGTCTGGACTTCTCACCAGGTTCTCCAAGGCAGTGTCTCCAAACCCAGTTTGCCAGCATCCCCTCTCCGGCCCCTACCACAAGCAGACTCCTTAGCTCAGTTTCCCCGTGTGATCAGCCCTGCCATCCTGACAGTCACACACAACCCTTATTTTAAGAGTTGACATTATTTTTCAACCTTTATATTAAAACGATTTTAGATTTATGCAAAAAAATTTGAGAATACCAGAGTTCCTATATCCCAGGGACCCAGTTTCCCTGCCCTTAACATACAAGTATGGGGGTTGAGCATTTAGCTCAGTGGTAGAGCACAAGGCCCTGAGTTCAATCTCCAGCACCAAAAAATAAAAAATAAAAATATAATTATGGTACATTTGCTTCGATGAGTAAATCAGGACTGATATATTATTATTAACTAAAATTCATACCTTATTCACCTATATTATATTTTACTTACTAACTTTTTCTCTGTTGCTGTTGTTCTGGGTCCCATCTAATATACCACATTACATTTAGGCATCGTGTCTCCTTAAGCTCCACTTGGCTGTGACTGCCCAGGCTTTCCTAGATTAGGTGCCTTTCATTGTTTGGAGGAGGACTAGTCGGGTATATTTTAGAATACTCTTCCACTAGTTTCCCGGTGCTTGCTCAGGATGAAACACTCAGTGTAGGTTATTAGCAGGAAGACTGTCAACATAAAATGCTGACAATATTTTAAGGTACTCTTTGGATATTAGTTATTGAGAACTACTCTGTGCTTAACACTAGGCTAGGCATAAAGGAAAATAAAGCATATATTGCCTTAGGACACAGTCAGGGCCTGAGACATAGCAAGTGCTTTAAAGTACATCATTGTTTTTATCACTGTTGATTGTTGTTGTTAGCGCTGTTAGGCGTCATGGTTCCTGGGTAGGTCATCTATTTTACGCCAGAGTGTTTGCACCACTGACTACTCCCCTCTCAGACCTCCTCCCACTACATTCTCCTCCTACCTCTTGGTTGTAACTTGTCTGTGCCCTCCTCTGATGCCACCTCTTGGCTTTGTCTCTTACCCGTGCCCCTCATGGCTTAGACTGTCTTCATTTGATAGAGGAAGGCCAATTATGAATTCTGATATTGGACTTATAAAACCACATCATAACTATTCCTTTTCCTTTCCCCCAGTAGGTCTGTAAACCCTCTGAGGGCAGGGCCTTGATGGACTGATCTCTGTGTCTCCAGAAACTGGCACTGGAATGGAACTGAGTCAGGGGTCACTGCACATCTGAAGATCTGGCATGTTTCCTCATCTGCAAAAACGGGTGATGGAACTAACTCCATTGGAGTGCTGAAATGATGAAACTGAAAGACTAAAATAGTTGGCCTGGGCCCTTGCATATTGTAGAGTAAGCACTCAAATATGTCAGCTGCTACCTACCATTCTTATCACCATTATTAGGATCTGTGCCTCACAAGATGTAGTGGAGACCTGAAAAATATGATCCACTCCATATGTAAAGTAGTAAATTTAGTGTTGCATGGAGATAAGAGGAGCCAAGCTCAGTGATCCACTTTAGAGAATAGTCTGTAAAATTCATGTTATATTTAGTTCATTTTGATAAGACTTCACCAACCACCAATTTTGTCCTTAGCAAAAGTCTAGATCCAGAAGAAACATTAAGCCATGGCTCCTAATCTCAAGACTTTCCAAGCTGACTGGCAGATCATAACACAGGACAACACTGGATGAGGAGCCAAGCAGAGGAAATGTGGGTGCAAGAAGTCCAGAAAAGGGGTTGTGTCAGTGTGGGCTGTGTTGTTCTAAGGCCCAGAATGTGGGCTTTGAATGACAGGCCAGTCAGCACAGGACAGTCAGACAGAAAGGCAGGAAAGCAACAATCCAGAAGGAATGTGTACAGAGGAATTCAGCGCTAGGAGGGCACTAGGATTTATGCAGAATAAAGCAGGAGGGTAAGATATCAGGAATAATAAAGTAACAAGGTGGGGGAGGCTTTAAAACTGCCCTAAAGAGTAATGGAGAGTCTTTATTTTTGAGCAAAGGAATAACTGAACGGAGGTAGAATTTCAGGAGGTAGCTGTGCTTGAAGTGGACATGAGTAGGTGGAGGGGAAAGACTGATGGCAGGCAGATTAGTATGCTGATTCACTCATTCATGTACCCTCTCGCTGGTCAAGTATGTACCCAGCATTTCAGTCTATCAAATTCCAGACATGTGGACATATATAAGCCTTGGTACACACTGTAAAGTGTCTCACAGTCTAGAGGAAAAGACATTAAAGAGGTTTCTACTATAATCCAGAAATAGATCACAGAGAAACCAATCAGAAACAGAGGAACAGAATAATACACGGGAGATAGCTAGATGAATAATTGACATAATAAATAAATAAATATAAATATACAAAGAAATATGTGCATGTGTACATACACGTAGACTGTTTATGTTTATATATATTCAGTATACACTACAATAATTGTATTATATATTTATGTATATTATCACACTCACTTTTTTTATAACAGATACTTGAAAGATTAATTATTAAAATAAACAAAGGAAAGAAAACAAATGGCTAGAAAGGATAATCTTAAAGAGTAAGCCTGAATGAGCCGAAGAGAGACTATACTGACCAAAAGGAAATCCTGCTGATTGGAACCATTTAGGCAGGAAGATGAAGCTATGTGGAATAAGCTGAATGTTATAAGAAGTATTGATACAGTCAGACTGGTGCTGCTTGGCAACCTAGCAGAAGGGAGGACGGAACTCAGGGGACAGGCTTGAGAATTACTGATCACATCACAGCAAAGGCAGACAAGCACACCGAGGGAAAGGGCAGGCAGGGACAGCCTAGAGCTAAGCCATGAACTCTCGAACCCTTGATGGGCACAGAGAGGAGGCAAAGCCAAGAGGTGGCCTCAGAGGAGGGCACAGAAAAGTCATGCCCAAGAGGTCAGAGGAGAATGTAGTAAGAGGAAGTCTGAGAGGGGAGTATCAGTGATGTCAAACACCCTGGCACAAGATAGATGACCTACCCAGGAACCATGACACCTAACAGCAGCAATAACCATCAGTAATAATAAAAACAATAATATACTTTAAAGCGGTTACTGTCTCAGGCTCTGACAACTATTCTAAAGGCACTTTATATATGTTTCATTTTTCCTTTATATCTAGCCTAGCATTAAGCACACAGTATTTCTCAATAACTAATTCATGCTCTAGACCAAACCGGCAGACCCTCAGGAATCTGGATGCTTTGATTTTATAGCTGGTGCTGAATGTTAGAAATGCATTTTGTGTTGGTTGATAGAACAGTAATTTCTTTTCTCAGGTCATGGTGTCCAGGTCAAATCCTATCTGCTAAGATTCTTTCCTTTCCCCTGCTCTAAATGTGAGAGCTCTGCTCATCCGTGAGGTTTGGGTGGAGCCCATAATGTTCTCTGATCCAACCTCTCTGGCAGAAGCAATTTCTGAGCCATAGCCTGAACCTTTGGGAAGTGGTTAAATTTTTCTAAAGCGTTTCCAAGGAGGTGGTGTCTGCTGAACATGAAAGAGATTCACACAGAACTTGGGGTGGTAGGGTGATGCGAATAGCAAGGACTTCTAAGGACAGCTGGTCAACCCACCGCTTCTTACTTCTCTTCATGGCCTCTCTGCACAGCGCGGCATTCACACAGTGTGTGCCTGGTCACACTGTGTGAATGAATGCTGGGAAGACAGGAGGTGACTGCTGCTGAGTGGCTTTCAGTTTGGGGAACCAAATCTTTCCCGGGGTACAAGGGAGACATCACAAGAGGAAAGGATGGCTGGCACCGGTAAACCATCCTTTCAGGTGAGAATTCACCCTCCTTTTTCGGTAACTGCATGCCGTGACTTTCCGTAGCTATATGAGTGGCTCGCACAACAGATGCCCTTAGACAGAGCTCACAGGCATGTGGCAGAGTGTATTTAAAGTTACAGAATGCAACTGAGAAAAACAAACACACTTTTATTTAAAATCCAAATATTTCCAAGGGGGAGGGGCAATTCTGGTGCTGAAATAAACCTCAGCTAACAACTCCTTTAAACCAGCAAGCCTACATCCTGTTTATGGGTCCTGCTCTAATAAAAAGAAGACCTCCGACTCCCTTTGTCACAGTCCTCCTTGTCCCAAGGTTCACTGTGCATCTGGAAGGCACAGAGCATGACACAGGTATTTATTAGGCTGGAGGACTCCATTCAGGGTCACTCACATGGGGAAGGAGGGGCGGGACTCAGACATCATTCTGTCTACTCCCCCGTTCTTCCTGTCTACCCAGTGGCCTTCTATCAGGAGATATTGATGTTGGCTTTGATCCATCAAACACTGCAGGCCAAACAGTTTTCTTCAGAAGCCACACACTAGTCTGGAAAAAGAGACAGGGTGGTGGCTGTGCGAATAGAAGGGTACAGTGATGAGCGTCAACTCTTGTGGGTAGTTTGACTAAGATGAAGGGAAAGACTCATGGCTTCAAGCTGCTTCTTTGTCATTGCAAAGGCCTTTTCGCTTTTTGCCCTGAGTTTCCTATAAATATACCCTCTTTTGCATGGCATTTTGAAAATCATGTCTACCAAGTATATGATTTGCTGTGAGTTGTGCTTTGCATGCATGTGTTAGGGCCGAGTGATATTGGTCATGCCTGTAGGGCCATGCCTGCACTGGGCAGACCAGCCCACTTGGTGGGTGTGTTCAGACATTTGACTCTCATCATCAAGAAAATATGGGCAAGCCCAGAAAGGACAATGAAAGCCCGTGTGCTTGAGAGGTAGCTGGGCATTCCTTAGGGAGCTACCTCCAGGGCCATGAGGGAACTCCTGGAGTTTGGCCACCTGGCCCAGAAAACCACACCTCAGGGGTGAGATATGTGCCCTGATCAGTTGGGTATCAGCTTAATTTATTTTTAATTAAGTATCTCCATGTAGCGGTTGGGGATTTAGCTCAGTGGTAGAGCAAGCACAAGGCCCTGAGTTCCATCTCCAGCGCACCCCCTACAAAAGTTATCTCCATGTAAATCTTAAGTGAATAGTGGAATTGGATACAATTCCATCAGCAGCAAATTCTCATGAACAGAAATCTCAGGGCCTTTTAAACTGCTTGATAATACTTTGGGATTTTCGTAAACCCCAAATATCACAGAGATACACATACATGCACACATACAATACTCAATACACATTTTCCTGAAACTAATCTTCTCTAATGTTAATCCAACACTTGAAATCACCCCTAAAACTCATTGGTTCTAAAATAATAGCAGATTCATTAACAACTTGACTTGAGATAAATGGGAAAGAAAATGGATTCACAGTACATTAGTTCAATTTGAAAAAAATTCAGTGGTTTTTTTTTTTTTCAGTATAACCCCACTGTTAGTTTAGCAGCTTGATATAGCGAAACAAACAGGGCTTCAGCTTCACTGACTCACAGACAAACTGAACCTCTAGGTGAGTATTTCTCGCAGTGCAGTTTTTAGATCTGCCTCGGATTTACCTTGGGAGCCTCGGAAAATACAGTTTCCTCAGCCACAACTTGCTTGCTGAATTAGGGTCTCCAGAAATCTGTTTAGAAAACCACCCAGGATTACTCGTAAGTACATAAACTTTGAGCTTTTACACCTTAGGCTCTTAACTAAATACCATTTTTTATTTCCAGATCTCAAGTGTGGAGAACAGGGCGGTATTCTACATGGTAATGGGGACAGATTTAGGGGACAGTTGTGTCACCACCAGCACCCTACCACACCCAGGAAATTACAATGGATTTCACCTGGGATTGCAGAGCAACAAGATCTTGGCCTCAAAAACCACAGGAGTGGCCTTCAGAGAAAAAAAAAGAGTATGACCGAAGACAAAACGCAGAAGCTATTCACAAGATTCAGACTTGGCTGCACTTATTGAAGACAGACCTATGTCTTCCACTCCCATAGCACCACTTACAAAAGTGGTTGGCTTGTCTTTTAACAAAATGAGGACACCAGCTCCACAATATTGAATGGGCTGTTCGTGGTATTAGATTTTAACCCAAATGCACTAACTTCAAGTCCAAGGTTATTAGACGTTTCCCATTTAGGAAGAACTTTTCCGTGGAGTCCATACCAAAGGCACAATGTCTCACTCAACAGGAACCGGAACGGCAGTAACTCTGTTCTGGCTTCTGGGAACCAGCTGCAATGTGTTGTAAGTCATCAACCAAGCCCCGGGTCACAGGCCTGGCTCAGCCAGTTGCTAAGTAGGTGGCCTCAGGCACGCTACCATTGTCCCTGTAACTCCCCAAGCGCCACACTCCACAGTTGTCCTAGACACCTCCCTCTCACTCACCTCCCACATGGACTCAATCCTTGTATGTAAATATCCACATATTTTCCCATCTCTTTCCATTTCCACTTCCATCATCTTAGACTTGGACGACAGAGGGAAACTTACCTGATTCCTGACCTTTTGTTTCGGCGATTTCTCCCTCTCATTCATCCCAACCCATCTCCCCACAACGGCCTCAGTCACAGCATGTCACTCCCTTACTTAAACCTTCAACGACTTGCAATTTATCTTACAGTAAAATTAAATTTCTCACCATGGCCTATAATATCCTACCTGGCCCAGGCCCAGCCTAGCCTGCCCCTCATCATAGACTACTTTCTACCTTATTTTCTAGGCTCCAGACACCTTGATATTTCTGTCTTTCAAA
This sequence comes from Hystrix cristata, assembly GCA_004026905.1. Lineage (NCBI taxonomy): Eukaryota > Metazoa > Chordata > Mammalia > Rodentia > Hystricidae > Hystrix > Hystrix cristata. Next base: position 59,187 of record PVJO010008253.1, on the reverse strand, counting down.
TGCTCTCTGTTCGTTCTGCTCAGAAGCCTTCATATATTTCAGTCCTTCCCAGGGGAGGACTTTCCACATCCTAATTCACTTGCTTAGCTCATTCTTCGGTCTCAGTTCATTATCGTGGCTGTTGGGAGCCTGCCTCACTCCTCCTGTGCCCTTTTCCCCGCCACTCAATCAGCTCCTTCTGTCACACTCTCAAGGTTTCTGCACTCGTCACACTCTGCAATTGTGCATTGCCATGTGCTTTCCGTTCTCGCCTGCCTCGGTGTGAGTTTCATTAGGATGGAGACTGTGGGTTTTGTCAACACCACCTGACCCCCAGCACTAAGCACAGAGCCTGTAGAAATGGCAAAGCTGGTAAGAGTGCTGCCACGCTGCTGCTGCTCTGGTGCTCAGTGCTCCTGAGTGCCTGGCATGTGCAAGTCTTGGTTCTAAGTGCTTTACTTGCTTTCTTTCCGTTAAACTTCGAAAACCCCGTAAATTAGTACATGTGCTGCTTAGCTCCTTGGTGGGTAAACACAGCTCATTTCTCTGATCATCATTTTCCTGTGGACATACCAAAGAGAGTAATACATGAGCAGATCACATCCCAAGTGGAAATATGTTATATTTTCTCCGGTTACTTACAAATGAATAAATAGAACCTCTTACAATTTTTCTATGGGTGTAAAAAATAAATATATATTAACTTGGGATAACATATATATGTATGTATATGTCTTTTAACTTGGTCTGAAACAGCATTTTCAACTTCTTTTTAAAAATTATTGTTTTCCTCCCCTATACATACAAAGGAGAAAAAATAAAATAAAATTTAAATCACTCTTCACAGATGCAATTAATAAGATTTTGTCGTGTAGGATGAGCTTTGGAGGGCCACAAAACACTGTTAATACATAAGCTGGGTTGCTTTTTCACCTTCCAAGAATCAATTTATGTCCTCCTGGTATTAAAATGCTTCTCACTTTAAAACTAAATTTCTAAAAGAAGGAAGTAAGAGAGTGAAACAGGGAAAGAAGCGGGGCAGGAGAGCTAGGTATGGTAGTGAATGCTTGTAATCCCAGCTACTTTGAGACTGAGGCAAGAGAATCACAAGTTTGGGGGGAGAGTTTTGAGCTCCTTCACAAAATTAATTAATGAATGAATTAAAAATTTAAAAGGGCTGGGAATGTAATTCAGTGTCACGGTGTTGCCAATCCTGGATTCGATTCCCAATATGGAGGATGGGGAGAGATATTTAACAAAGAAAGAAAGTAAAAAGAAGCTTTGAGGTTGGACTGGAAGAAGGAGGGGCGAGAGCTGAACAGACAGTGATGGGAGGGGCGAGAGTGAGGGAGAAGGGGTGAAGGTATCACGGATGTAAGAAACATGGACACACCTAGGAAGAGGACGTCACCTAAATCAGGTGAACCTAGGCACGAAGGGCATGATGGTGTGACACGAAGAGAGGAAGTAGGAACTAAAACTGGAACTATTTTGGTGAACCTTGAATGACAGGATTAGAGGCTCGCTAGGAGCCACTGAAACTTCTCAGCAGTGAGGTGACCTCAGACGATATTTGCTATAGAAACTTTAATCTGGAAGCTGGGTAGAAGATGAAGCAGCTTCAGAGGGGCAGGAAGTCAAAGAGCAAGATGTTCCCAGAGGTGACACCAGTATTACAGGGAGTTTTACTGCAAACTGTTGACCAGCATCCCTGGCCACTGGATGTCAGTTGTGACAATTAGAAATATCTCCAGACATTGCCAACCGTTGTCTGGGAGATAAATGTCTTAAGAACCACAAGTGCTCAAGAACCACTCACATTCAGGCCAGGACCAATGAGGTACTGACTCAGGATGGCCCCAATGTTACAAGGGGGTCACATGTAGACCACTGATGTTTTCAACTTTATGCAAAGGTAAAAGTGATGTCCAAAGGGATTTCCATGTTACGACAATAAATGAGCATGTAGGGAGGGTTGCATTGAAGGGCAATAAAAAGCTTCGTTTTTTTAAATTTTAGTTTGATATTTCTGGATATACACACATGGAGATAATTGGAGATGTCCTGTGGGTTAATAGTTGCTCACTTAAAGTTCATGAACGCATGAAATAATGAAGACCGCGATGAATGGCCTACATCAAAGGTGAGATCTGAAGCTTGAGATTGGATCATGTCAGTGAATAAAATCACTAAAATAATGTTTTAAAAAAATATTTTAAAAGATTGAAGTTTAGGATCTTATGTGATATTTCTTACCACAAAGAGCATCTGGGTATAAACAAAGCTCATTCTCCACTAAGTAGACATAAAGGTCAATAAGAATAAAGCGGTATCCCTACATTTCACTGTATTTTGAATTCTTTTAAACTGTGTATCCTAACCCACATGATGGACTGGTTTATTTTATTGCTGGCTTATAGAGTACTCAGGTGAAGTCACCTGAGAAACATCTGGAATTGACATTTGAGTTGCCTAACTGTGACCTGAAAAAGCAGTGTTAGGAGCCTGTTGATGGTGGAGTCCCATTAAGCAACAAGTAGAAAGTGAATAGCAGGTAGGAAGAAACCTAGAACATTCTTTTCACAAATTTGGTAAGGATGGAAAATTTCATGGTATGGGAGGCAGTAAGATTGGAGAAAATTATGAGAATGAACTTGAATGGACTATGCTCAAAATTTGGGAAGATCTATAGTGGTACCTTGGTTCATAAATTGTGGACAATTTGGTTCAAAAACAGAAGCATTTGGCAAAATTTTGGTTTTGCCTGTGGACTCTGCATCAAGTGGCAAACATGACCATGGCCATCTTTCCTGCACAAAAATGAACATGACCATCTTTTCCAGAATTGTGGAACGAATTACGCTCATGAATAGAGGCACCACTCTATAACAGTTCATGGCAATGGAACCAAAATGGAAAACTCGTATGTGTGACCATGTATTTGTTGTGGTCATGTGTCCCATAATTTTTAGTCAAACATTAAAATATCATTTACTGTAAGTTTCTTGCCTTGTTTTACACATGCATGCACATACTCATATATACACGTGTGCACACACACACAAACACAAACACACACAAACACACACATCCTATCCACCATGGTCCTATGGTCAATATAAGTATAGAGAATACTGTGTTTTAAACAAAATTATACAAAACACAGTCTCTGTTATGGTTTAGATCCAAAATATTCCCCAAAAGTCTAGTATTTGGAGGTGGAGGCCGTTTGAAGGGGCCTGGTCACTAGGCACATGACCTGAAAGGGCGTATTTTTGTCCCCAGGTCTTCCCTTCTCCCTCTGCTTCCTGGATATCATGAGGCGGACAGCTTTCTTCTACCATGGCATTCCACCAGGCCATTTCTTCTGTGGAACCATCCAACCATGGACTGAACCCTCTAACCTGCACACCAATATAAACTTCTTCTCCTTTAAGTTGAGAATGTTGGTTATTTTTTCCCAGCAATGGGAAAGCTGACTCATACAGTGTCTTTACCATATTGTGAATCTCCAAAACAAATAAATTTGTACCATAATCCCAAAGTTAGTACATAATGGATATTTTTTTTCCTCTAAGTATTTCCCATAACTTGTGCTTGGACACACTTTAAAACAATTCTCCTTTAAACAATGCCAGCCACCAAATGTTTTAACACATTTAACCTATTGTAAGAGTGTGTCAGCATACTGAAATCCTCCACTACTCTAGTCCATGTCCTTTACTAATGCAGTAACATCAGCAGAATCCTTGAGTGCTAAAAGAACTCCAAGTCCAAAAACATTTACAGCTCTTCACGAATATGTGTCATGTTGGCTAAAATCACAGTATACAACCCAGTTAATGATAGCAAAGTTTCTTTAGAATCACTATGCCAATAATGATTATATTTCTAATTATATTGGAATCAAGACTTGAAATAAAGCTAGTATCCAGTCTTCCAGGTAGAAGCTTAAGGAAAAATATATATAACCAGGAAGAGATACAAGTCACCTTCAGACACATTTCTAAACTCTTAGATAGTATCCTGAAAATGTTCTGCCATGCTGGCAATTTGGGATGCAGGTAAGCAGCTGGCAAAAGTTCAGGTGAGGAGAGGGAGAGAAGCTGAAGGGAGGCAATTTCTACTTAATGCCGAAAGAAGAAATGAGGACATCTGGTCACATTTGGCTCTCACTAGGTATTCGCCACAGAGAATGTCTACAGAGACAGGCAGGAGACTTCCTTTTATTTAGGATTCTTTACTTATGCCAAATTAATTGTGACCAGTTGACAGAATAAACTTGAGAGGAAGAAATGGCCCCATTTAAAAAAAAATTGAAATTCTGAAACCCATATCCTTTTTCCATGGATTCTGAGTACTATGAGAGGAAACTAGAATTCCAGTTTTTCTTGAGGATAAGAGATGGTCTGGGGTCAGTTCATACTGATATTTCCTTCTTTGACAATTCCCATGCATGAACTAGAGAGAGAGTGGAAATCCCCCCCCTTTTTTTTTTGCCTAAATACTAAGAGAACTCATCTCCTCCATCCAATCACAGGAGTGACACAATACTAATAATCCACCAAACAAGTGAACAGGTTCTCTGATGACTTCAGCCTATTTTTAAAGCTCATTGTGAAAGGAGTCTGACAGACAGGCAGTAAAAGACACATTGACATCACTACTTTCTGGACTGAGGCACAGCCATTGCAAGAGGAAAGGACAACAGTCAGTATTCTGCTCTCATGGCTAAAGCCAGAGCCACAAGGAGGAGGCTCTGTTCCCAGAGCCCTAGCAACAGCTGGCTGCAGTCAGAGGGCAAGGCAGCCGGGCAGAGAGTCAGAGAGACTGTGCTGACCTCCTGAATATTGGAGAAATGGCCCATATATATCCTGGGCAAACACTGTCTCCAGGCAGCTACTCTTTCCCGCTTTCCCCACACAGCACCGGGTACACCCTCTCACCTGCAGGAGACAGGTGCCACTATGACCAGCAAGAGCTGAACCACGTGGACCACTGCACCAACTTCTTAAGAATGTTCTTTTTTATCTCTCCCCTTCTCCCATTCCCTGTTCTAAAGCAAGCTTAGAACGTGTCATCCACTGACCTTAAAATTCTTCACTTGCTCCCCATGACATTAAAACTCACTCCTTAATCTTAATCAGTAGAAGGAACCTCTGTATGGGCCCTAACATTTCTTTCTAGTTTTTCCTCCCATCCCTTCTCCTCTGCTCCTAATGTGCCAGGTACACCAAGATCAAGGTTTCCTGGACAATTAGCTACCTCCCAGGAGGTAGGTAGTGTGTATAAGGTGTCCTCTCTGCTTTGGAACATTCTCACAATATGCAGCTTTGGAGGATTCCATCTCATCGCACAATATCCAAGGTCAAATGTTATTTCCACAATGTTTTCTTCCCGGAAACTTCCTTGCCACCAAGGGCAGATGGAAGGGTTCCTTGCTTGTGTCCCTGCGTCACTTTCTCACCACCTTTATAAGCAAAGCAATACCGCACAGCGCTGACAGGATAAACTCCATGGTGCACACCGAGAGGCAAAGCCCAGCTTGGCACCTCCTAGATCTCTCTGACCTGGGACAAATTACCCAACCTGTGACGCAGTTTCCTCAACTTCAAAGTGGGAAGAACAGTAGTAAATATTACATGGGACTACTGTGAGAAACAGACAGGTCAAGAATATCAGACTGTGAGAAGAGGGCCCCATTCATCATCGGGGCTCAGTAAGTGTGAGCTATTATTACTATGTTCACTACTATTTGAATGCTGTCATCATCTGTTTAGGTGTCTCTCTCTCTCTCTCTGTGTGTCTAGAAAAGAGGGTGGAGACTGCATCTTATTCATGATTATAATCCTGGTGCCTAACAGTTCCATGTAATCGGGCCTCAATAAAATGTTTATTGAATGAGTACATTATTTTCTAGGCAGTAAAATATCTCTATGACTCCAGAAATTATATCTCAAGGAACTTTATTTCTTTTTTTTCCCCTTTCTGCATCAAAGGTAGACATTATGTAAATCCATAAAACACTCTGTCCTAAACAGAGACTCAAAGTCAATTCATGGATTCCTTAGTGAGGTGGGAGTGTAGCAGATGATCCCAGTCCTGTTCTGCTGGGGCTGTATGTCACTGGAGAAGTCATTTTTGTTCATTTGTTGGGTATGTATCTGTTGGATGTCAGTCATGTGCCAGATAATGTTCTTTGGGGCTGGGGATAAAGCATTGCACAAGATAAGCAAGATTCTCAGTCTCATGGGCCTTGGCGGGAGGGAGAGAGTGTGAATAAAGAAGAAAGGTTGGAGAGCGGTAAATGCTATGACCGAATTAGAACAAGAGGGCATGTTAGAAAATTTGAAAAGGAGCTTTAGAAAGATTTCTCTAAAGGCCAATGAAGACAAGCAGACTTGAGTTTGAGAACAAGGGAAAGCGTGTTCCTGGCAGAAAGTCCACTCCTCTAAGGGCTCCACGGGAAACCGAGTTTAGAGCACCCCAGGAGTCAGAGGGAAGTCTGTGTGCGAAGGAAAATGGGGGCTTCAGGTAGAAACAGTACCACGTGAGGTCAGTGAGGAAAGCAGGGAGGGAATGTGGATTCCATCATAAGATGGTAACTGTAAGGTTTTATGCAGGAGAGCAATATAATTTGAGATATACTTTTAGAAGACTCACTTATCATGGGTGAAATTAATTCTGAAGGACATGGAGGCAGAAGTACCAGGAAGGACACCCCCTGGGAGGCTACTCCGTCAAGGTAAGAGAGGAGCAAGCAGTGCGGGTTCAGGTGTTGTCTGCAGAGGAGGGCTCGATGCATGCTACCCACCCAGCATCTCATGCCGATGGACTGAATGGAACAGTGAGAGAAAGAGAGGAATCAAGGACAATATCGAAGTTTTCGCCTGTAGTGCTAGCAGCAATCCTGTTGGTACTTCGTTCCACACTAGAGATACTGCCCCAGTCTGAATACCAGGTGACATGGAAGGCTGCCAGTTACTTCGTGGGAACAGCTGAGCAATGTGCAAATTGAAGGTGGGAGATTAAGAATTCTGTTTTCAAAATGTTGGACTTCAGATGCCCTGTGGAGATTCAAGTGAGAAGACAGAATGTTGGGTGTGCAAGGCTTAAGTCTGGCAGAGGGAGGTCAGAACTGTAGGCACGCAGGTACAAATGATTGGCATTTGGGTGGCATGTGAAGCCATGGGAGCAGATGTGATCACCCAGGCAGAGAAGAGATGGAGACACAGAGCAGGACGCTGGATAGACCAGCATTTGGAGGCAGGGTGCTGGGAACCAGAAAAAGAGACCAAGAGGAATCAGCCAGTATTGAAGGACAAACTCTAGAAGAGTATGTCATCATGAACACCAAGCAAAGAAAGTGATTCAGAATGGAAGGAGGGGTAAACCAGGCCAAATGCTGCTAACTGGAAAGAAGTTTGAATTTGACAACAATAAATTCTTTGATGACCTTGAAGAGGTTAATTTCACTCTTCACCTCTTGGATCCAGTTTGTCTCTCTCAAAGAAAATCGTTTTCAAAACTTCTTTAAAGCAGAACTACTCTTTCCTTTAAAAAAAAAAAATCAACAGTACACCAAGAAATAAAAGAGAACGAAATCACGGTTGCTGTATTTGAAGCAAGGATTCCAAGGACCTAGAAGGGTCTATCTGCAGACCCCTATTTTGATCCTGATGAAGCTTTGGATAGTGCTAACAGTGTGAGTAGCTCTCAGTCTGGTGAGTCTCAGGCTGTCTACGAACTCGGAACCTCCTTACTCCTGGTTAGATTTCTGTCATGAAGAATACAGATTCCAAGATTACAGGTAGGAGTCCTAGGACCTGCTATATTCATGGTTCATTCTGGTTTCAGAACTCACTTCCTTCCAGAGCAGGCTACTTAGGGGTACACCCATTCAACTGGTTTGCCCAGATGCTACCAGCTGCCACACCTCCAAGAAGAATCCAAAGCCCTTCCTTTGTTTCAAAATGATTCAGTGTCATTTCCATAAAACATAGGGACACGAGCATGTGTTCACACATGCAACCTGTGAGCATTAGGAGATCTAAAGAGTGACATCTTTTAAGAGATCAGGCCCTCCAGAATAAATTTTGGTGACTTAAAAGAACCAACAAGTATATCATGGTTGGCATAGTCCATGTTCTCTCCAAAGTGAGCTACTGTGCTGCTTTGCCAGAAATAAATATAAAAGAGATGTTTGAGTGTGACTAGTGGGAGAAGCAGAATAAAAGAGAATGCGAAGACTCGCTAGAAGTACTCAATAAACTGACAGACTGAGATAAAATTCTTAATCCACAGGGTGCCTATGTTGTGTCAGGTACTCTGTGAGGCCTGAGGAAAGAGTGGGAGAGATATAAAAGACAAAGCTCCCGGCGGACACTGCTTTTGCTTATCTGCGTATCTGGATCGAGTCATTGTACTTCAGTTAATTCTAAGACATCAGACTGTCCATTAGAATTTTAGGGTTTTCCCAAAAAGCACATTCACTCAGGCTACCAACAGATGAGACCAAGAGTAACTGTACCACGGTGGTGTGGTAGCACCCGTAACATCTGCCTACACAGACACTGTACAGAAGTCTTTCCTATGCAGCATTTCCCATCACCTTTGATTTGTGGAACATTTATGTTTTCTTATCATTTTCTCATTAAACTGTTTTACTGTCACTGTCACATTAAACTGATTTTGCTACTGTTCTGCCCTTTCAAGGATGTTCAGTTGTTTGTTTATCAGCTGTGTTCAGCACACCCTAAAACCGAAGGTTTGGCCTGATACAAAAAAAGTGTCGCCGTGGAGCAAACACCCTTATTCCAGGACTCTTTGCGGAACCCTTGAGGCCCATGGCCAGTGTCTTATGCCTGTCTTTACAGACAGTGGGAGTTGGGAAAGGATCTGTAAGGACTGAGGGAGAGGCACACACATTTAATCTAGATGGCAAAAGGCAAGAACTCTAACTGGGAAAACCCTGTGGAGTGTTAACTACCTGAGTTCATCTTATAATCATCCACCGAGAGAAACCCAGACCCCAGGCTGGACCATTTTTGCCTAGACTAGTCCACCAGTGTGGCCACTCCCCCAGAGAAGGGAAGCTGAGTGATAAGAGTCTAAGGAGAAGAGTTTCTTACTGTACCCTTCTGGGAGACAGGAGACTTGACAGAAGTGACAGGGCTTTAAGCATGACATCCGTGCTCCCTATACCTTTATGCTGAGCTCACAGATGGCTCACATGTGTGATGAACCTTCCTTCCAATTTATACTCACTGGTTACAACGTCCTGTTATCTCACAACCATCCTACAAGGGATGTATACATTTATATTCTCACTTTACAGAAGGGGCAGAGAGAAGTTAAATTTTGTGAACCAAGTCACAGAGCTTATAATAGAGGCTGAATTTACGTGTTTCCAAACCGTATGATCCTAACTGCCCCACCATCCAGGTCACACATGAAGCCAGAGCAGAGCTGAGATTAGAACCCAGGTCCCCTTTACTGGACAAACAGCTGGCCAAAGCAGTCCCCACTCCAGTGTTCTGTTGTGTGCTTAAATCTTGGGCCCATGCCTTGAGTTTGGATGTCTGAATGCCCCCCATCCTTGTCTTTCATCTTTTATAGCTTTTGTCATCAAGGTATTACCCTTGGAGAATAACTTATTCAGCAAGCTCCCACAGCCACTAGGAATTTGACTTGAAGAGAAGCTCTTGGAAAACACTTTTGATAACTCTGGAATAAGAAGGGATCATACCATCTTGAGCTGGGTTTCACCCAGAGAACCCTCCATAAGTCCTGTGGAGGCCACAGCAATGGGTAGTGGTGGCACAGAAAGCTCCCCAGGGTGGGAGGTGCAATGACGTGTGTCGATTCAAGGTTACTGCTGGTCATTTGTAGCCTGAGATTAATGGGCCACAGATTCTAATGCAGCAAAGATAGAAATCACACCCAGATTTTCATCTTAATCCACGGAGCTGAGCAAACATCAAAAAGCTCAGCAGGTTGGTCCAGATCATTATGATAATGATTAATAACAGGCTTGTTGAGGGTGCTTCTACCTGCATAGCTTGCCACGGCCTTTACGCAGAAGACTCTGTTGCTCAAAGATAAGAACATCAATACTGGGAACTGAATGAGTTTCCCCAAATAAATTAGTCTCTTGAGATCTGAACCCAACTTTGTTCTTAAAGATCCCTGAAACGTGACTTCTTTTTACTCCATTGATTCAAAAGCTAGTGTATCTATGTTCCCTAAATATAAAGAGGACATTTCCTAGAATAAAGGATCCAATAAATTCCTACCACAACATATATATTATGTTGACCTCATCAGTATCTGCTTCTCCCTCTAGGTCCTGAAAACTCAGGAGATGGACCGTTTCTGACTCACCTTTTCACTTGAAGTATTTTGTCTCAAATACAGTGGATGTTCAATAAATGTTTGTGATCTTGCTAAGTCTACAATGACAACTATAAGGAGCTTTTTGGCAAATCTCCTTTATTTTACAGATAAGAAAAACCAAAATCCACAGAGTGGACATGAGTTATCTTGGGTCACTGACCTAGTGACCAGAGCAGACCTGAGTCTAGAAATATTGTTCCTTGCCCAAACTCACACCTCTTTTTCCACACTGTCTTTAAAAGTCTGAAAAAGACAGACCAGTCCAAGACACCAGCCTTCCAGGAAGTCTACTATCAGTAAGGTTTGAATGACAAAGAAATCTATTATCAGTAGGGTTTGAGTGACATGACCCAATGTGACCTTGTTGCCAAATCTCCGGACCTCTCTGACAACCTCCCAAGGAAAAGTTCAATGGCACTGGAGTAAAATTACACTAGTCAGTCAGGCTCTTGGACTGTTGAGCCAGAAGCTACAAGAACATATTCTCCTTATAGTCCTGCTCCCTTAGAATTGATGTAGAGAGAAATCAAATGAAAGCTCATATTCTTTTGACATTGCACAGGAATAGAAGTGGTTCTAAATTGAATAGTGCTTAGATCTGCTCATAACATTATGAAGTAATGAACATACAATTACTGCCACTGTTCATTAACTAAAGAAAGGAACGTCTAATGTGAAAAAAAAAAGATCTGAGTAATTATTTCAATTCTTACCCTTTCAACCTATTAAAACCAAAAACAAACAAACATTTTTGATTTTTCCTAACACTGAAGGAGCAGAGACTGGCCAAGCTTTACTGTGGGACTCTAGCGGCTGAGGACCAGCCAAATGGCCTGTATCTCTGTCCTGTACCACTAGGCCTGTGCTGGGTGCTGATGTCCTGGTCACTGACCACACGCTCAGACTGGTTATGCTTGCAGATGGATGAATTTGTGCACAATGGTACGCTTGCTCCTGTCGTCTCTTTTGCAAGCTAGCCAGGGAAAAGCATGGTGAAGCTGAGAGCATTAAATAAATTTAGGTTTGTAAACTTGGCTTTGCCAGGTCCAGAACATCCTTAGCCAAGGGTCCACAACAGGTCTCCTTTGCCTTGCATCAGACAACAGGAGAGTGTGGTTCCAGGCAAGCGGCAGGCACGTATTGGCTCTTCCAAACACGTCTCATTTGGGTTCTTATGGAAGGAAGGAGAGAACCCACACTTACTGCTCTTACATTGCTATGGACCACATTTCAACCAGGCCCAGGGCTGACTTACTTGCTGGGAATAAAAACAGATTTGCAGTGGGCTTGTGTCCCTATAAACTCATTGCAAGTTGAAAATATCATATGCTAAAAATGCACATGAGAGAACCTAACGTGACCAAGCATCATAGCTTAGCAACACAGTATACTGCACGATGCCAGTTGTTTACCTGTGCACCTGCACAGCTGACTGGGAGCTGTGGATCCCCTGGCTGCCTACTAAAAATGTGAATTCAATTTCTACTGCTGAATGGGTATCACTTTTATACCCTTATAAAGTCAAAAAATTCTAAGTCAAGATGTCTGTAAATCATACGTTGGAGACCATCTACAAATGAATAATTTGATGAAACATGTAATGATCTATTTGATGGAAAAATGAGTTGTCCGTTCCATTCTTGTCAGAAGAGAAAACAGCTTTTTGCTCCAAGAGACCAGGTTGAGGGCAGACTGTCTGGGGCTCTAGTCCACGGCCTGCACTCTGGGAGACGCTGACCGGCTGGGTAGTCTCTGAGAGCCTCCACACCTTCATCTTTACAAGGCCAATAGAAATTTCTCCACTGCAAGCGTTGCTCTGAAAATCAGCCTTGAAAAAGTATATCAAGAGTGTGAAACATCAAGAGTATGCGGTAAATGTTTCCTTTCGTTTCCTTACCCTGGAATCTTTGGTTTCATGTTCTTTAAAAATAAAAATCCTGAACTAAATAAATTCAAATGTGTGCCTCTTTCCATTCAGCACCTTAGCCAAACTGAAGGTAGATTCACTTGCTAATGAAAGCAGGTGGTTATAGGCAGCCTGGCACAGTCACTGGCCAGGCCAAGTCTGCCAGCTGGTGTGATGGATCACTCTGCTCATTTGATGGGAAAACTTCCTTTATTGTTAATGAACCCCAGATCAGACTTGTGTTGTAAGAGGAAGGTGTGTCTTGGAGGGCAGCAGGGTCATTTTCTATATGTGTAAAAGCGTATGTTTCCATTTGTAGCCACACCCAGCAGGAGTAACAGGGTGCTTTGTGGGGAGCAGTGGCTGTGTCTACGTGTGCGGTGTATTTCAGAGTCTGACTTTATGGAGTCCATTTGATTGCCTCTATATTTTTGTGTAGATCTCTCAAAATATTGTGCCTAGATCTTCAGCCTCTTTCTTAGGAGAAGAACTTGAGATGGTCCTGGTATGACCACTAAGCTTCATTCCATTACTAGCTTCTGTTTCTCTCTGGGCCTCTTCTCGGCCTCTGTCCACCTGCTTGCGCATATGTATCAGTACAGGCACCTAAACACATACACGCGTGAGGATATAGAGCTTAAAAATCACAGTGAACTCCTCCTCATAGCTTCCTGAAATCTGTACAGCTCTTTCTCTCTATAATACTTCTGCCTGTGCTGTGTCTTCTGCCTGTGCCACCCTACAGTCTCTCACACCTACTCAGTCATTCTAGAATTAGCTCAGGTGTCCCTCCCCTCTGAGCCTTATCTGGCTTCTCCAAAGTAGGCTAAGACACTCCTTTGTGTACTCTTCCTGCACATTTTCTCATTACTTTCACACTGGAGCGTCATCACCTACTGATCATCTTAATGTCCCATCCTAGTCAACAGTGAGTTTCTGGAAGACCTACAGCATGTTTAGTTTAGCTTGGCATCCGCAGTGCCTGGCAGAGCAGCTGGAACACTGAAATTCTCAATATATATCAAATGAATGAATGAGTGAGTGAGTGAATTAATGGTCCCAAGGCCAGGGCAAAGACCAGCCTCAGTGTTGTTATAACCCAAAAAAGACAGAGAACTTTGTAAGGCAGGATGAATACTTGATCAGAAATCCCCAAAGCATTACAACTTCAGGGAGGAAACAGCTTCCTATAGCAGGTGCACTGGCTTGTCTGACACACCATGATCCTGGAGTGGCTAATAGATCAGGTAATTTGTCCACTTTCCTGGAATGAAGTTTTCAGCTTGGGCTGGCCTCTGCTTAGAACGCTGAGGGCATGATGGCACATGCCTCCTTCAATGGAGTTCAATTAAGCTTAATATCTTATGACTCAAGAGTTTGCACACCAAGGCTTGGCACTTAATATTGTAATTACTCCCTTTTGATTCAAACTGCCTTTCATAAGCAAATCGACGCAGTGGTTTGACAAGCTTGAGGAATTGTTTTTGGAGCTCACTCTACGAGTTCCACAGGGAATTATAGTCGCGGTAATTACTATTGAAGCAAGATTCCAGTTCTCGATGTACTGGGTGTACTGGGAGGTAAGTGAATAAGAGTCACACACTGCACCCTTTTCTGTCTTGGGACAGGCTGCAGGGCTGAAAACAAGGAAGAAGATAGAAGTAAGCACAGTACAAGACCCCCAGTTGGCAACAGGCTGGGGTGTGAGGATGCGGTATAGCAAAAAATTCTTTAATTGCCATGTGCTTTTTGTTTATGTTTCTTCCCATATCCCACAGGTAGACAATAGGTGGTAGTATCTACTCTTTGGGTCTGTGTTAACTTTGGGGAATACACGGATAAGGTGGACGTGAATCCCAAAGTAATGTTAGGAGGACTAAATCAGCGAAAAGCAGGGTCTCTCATGATTCGAGACAGTGCTTGGCTCAGAATCACTGAGGTTCCAATTTATAGATAAAACAACTCCTGAAAAATGAGCCCCACTCTATGGGAGGGACTCAGGGCATTGTGGACTGGTTTTTATAGGACAAATGCCTCGCTGGGAACTTTATTCCTAAGTGAAGGGACCCTTGCAACCACAGAAGATCCAGCTCGCAGAAGGCCAACGCTGCCTTTCTGCCCTGCAGCTCAGAGCTGGCTTCTCTGGGGGCTGGAACTAGTTCCCAATGCTAAAGGAGACCATTTCTCTATGGGGCTCACGAGGAGGAGCTAAGCAGTGGTTACTTCTTTTTTTCTTAGAGATTGTCTATGTTAGAAGCCCCCTGCTCTCTGGAAACATACTGTCTTGGGCCAGAACTTCACTGTCCACACTGTAGAGTCCCTCCCCCACACTTGGCTTTTCCCTCCATCATCCACAGCCTGAAAATTCGTTTAAAATTAGCAGCACAAGAAGGAAAATGCCACAAGATCCAGATTGCTAACAGATGCTCTGGGACACTGGCAAGAGAAAGGCAAGTGAAATAGTCATTGTCAGGCTAAGGTTCCCTTCTCTGCCTCTGTGAAAGTTTCATAGAATCAGGTGAAGATCTCTAAACATACCTCCATCTGCTCTCCCACTCACTCGTTCTTTCAACAAACGCCCTCTGAGTAAGAGAATGTGCCAAGCCTGCTGCTGGGTTTGGCAGCCTCAAAGGTAATAATAACTTTCATTGAAAGCTTGGTACGTGCAAGGCACTATTCTAAACATTTAGTTCATAATGTATTAACTCAGTTTTCATGACAGCCCTAGTTTTAATCCTCAGATGAGGAAAGAGTAGTACAGAGAGTTTCAGTATTTTGTCCAGTGTCACAAAGGCAGGAAGAAGACACAGTCTAAGTCTCCAGCCAAAGCCAGGGGTCAGCGAACTTTTTCTGTAAAGAGCCAGAGAGTAAATGATTTAGACTTCACAGCCCAGAAGGTCTCACTCACCACTCCTGGACTCTGCTGTGGTAGCTCAAAAGCAGTCCTAGATTTATATGATTTAGAGCATAAATAAACAGAGGAGGCTGAGACCCAGAAAAGCTGTTTGTAGGGATGCTAAAATCTGAGTTGCATACAATTGTTATGGGTCATGAAACAGTCTTCTTCTGTTGCTTTTCCCCCAGCCTTTTAAAAATGCAAAGCCATTTCTAAATCACAGACCACACAGACGTAGGCATTAGGCTGGATTTCCCCTCCTACAGGCCACAGTCTGTCAAGCTCTGACCTAAGTTATATTTCTCTACTAATGAATCACCAGGGACAGGAACAGGACAGCAAGAATCATTATCCTGAAGGCTCTCACTACCTAGTTGAGCAGACTGGTGGCAGAGACAGGAGGGTTTAAAGTTGTTCATCTCCACACATGTTGCCTGTTTTGCCCAAATCACCGCCTCCTGTCTTCCGTCCTCCAGCTGGCTAAGTCGTAGTGCCCGCCCAGCCTAGTAGCAGCCTCTTCTCAGAAGCTTTCCTTGATTTGCCCTTTGCCTGGCCCCTCCTGTTTCCCCTGGTGTTCTGTTCTCTCCATTATCACAACATATAGTACCACAATATCATGATTCTTGGAGTTGTCTAATTCCAAGGCTGCTTTCTTGAATCCTGACCTGGTCCTGATGGAGACAGGCACATGGCACATGTTTACAAAATGAACTTACGGATGGGGGACCTCATCCTGGGTGAATGGAGAAAGGAATTTTTAGAGTTTGAATTGAGTGAAAGATTACTGCAAGTCAATAAGATGGGGAGGGACAGTGTCCTGATGATACAGTGAAATGCCACTGGGGATACACGACAAGACCAGAAGCAGGGACAAGGGAACCACAGCACAGCAGGCCATCGGCAGGAACGGGCAGAAGCACCATGTCAAGACTAAGGCGGCACCCTCTGAAAAGGCAGCTAGATGTCAGTGCTGACATTAGCCATCAATTCCACTGAGCGTATTTGCAACATCCATTGAACTTGTCTTATATTAGTCAAACTGTTGACTACTAAAAAAAGCTCCTTGTTTCTATGACCTGGCTGAGTTTGCTCTGAAAGGATCAGAATATGCCATCCCAAATTGCGCTGCGCTGGCGCAATAACTTAACCAACCTGAAGGCAACTGAAACTCAGGAGAAGTAGAAAGAGCCCTAAACTTTGCTTTTTCTGCCCTGTGAGGAAAGTTCCCTGGTATCAAACTGTTCTCACTGAAGACAGAGCCAATGTCAAAATGAGTGTCTCAGCAGGCCTTAATGACACTGGCGTGATCCTCCAGTATTTTACCCACTGATTTCTGTGCTTTTTGTTTGTTTGTTTTTTGACACAGGGTCTTGCTATGTAGTTCAGGCAGGTTGAACTCACTGTGTAGTCCAGGCTGGCCTTGAACTCTCTGTGATCCCCCTGCCTCAGCCTCCTGAGTGCTGGGATTACAGACGTGTGCCACCACCCCGGCTGTTTACCCACTGATTTCTACATTTCCTATTCACTTGAAGTCAATTAAAAATGCAAAATAATGAAAGATTTAATTTAAAGACCTAATTGGATTTTTCTAAAATCATTTCAAAGTTTTCTTGCACAGCATTTCCTTACACTGGCTTAGGTAAACAGGGCCCCTCCTGTGGCTGGTTGCTCTCAAAGTCCTGGTTTTTTGGAAAACTGGCCCATTTCAAAGTTTGATTACATGGCACCTAGCTCCAGTAACTCTGTTCTGCCTCGGTCAATCTAAACAAACAACTGTCTTCCATAAGCTGGTTGACAAGCTCGGATCCTTATTTCCTTAGAGGATAAACAAGGCCCTAAACAAGTCTAACCTCTCAATTCTAACCAATCCATTTTGAACTCCAATACATGTACATGCATTGTGCTTTTTTCAGAGAGAGAGAGAGAAAGAGAGGGAGAGAGAGAAATGGAGAGAGAGAGAGGTGGGGCAGGTGACATCCATATTGACAAGGGTGTAATGCCTGCAGGTGATGGCATAAAGCATGAAGGTGACATGCTGAGATTTGTGCTTTACAAAAAGAGTCAGCAAAAAAAAAAAGAAAGAAAGAAAAAAGAGTCAGCAAAACAGAGCCCATGAATCAAATCCAGCCCAGTGTCACTCAGATTAAAAAAAAAAAAAAAAAAAAAGATGGAGCTGGGGTTCAAACCTAAGAGTATGAGGCTAATTCTATGCTCTTTCCAGCCACCAAACTCCTTTCTCTGTCTGTTCAGCTGGCTCTAAGTCAGAACTGGCCAGGATGTGCTCTACCATCATGGACACAGTTGGGAGAGGATAAAAGCTGGTTGTGTCACCTCGGACTTGCTCCTAAATGCACAGCAGTGTGGAACCTGAGGCTCATGACCTCTGTACAACCTTTCCATTGATTCCTGGGCATGTGCCTGCTTCTCCTGGGCCTTGTGTCCTCATCAATGCAATGAGTTGAAGGAGATGCTTTTTAAGGGCCCTCATTATGGTAGGATTCTAAACATTATAGGGATTCCATAGGCCATATTAAAATACCTGTGGCTGGCATTTGGAAAGGGTGAAAGTCCCAGAAATGGAGGGAGTGGGACAAGAGACATTACTCTCAGCCTCCAGGTACAGAGGTCAGCAACTACCGGGGTTTTAGTGGGGAGAAAGGGGATTTACCCCAGATTAGCTCAGAGGGGACAGAGCTTGTTAAGCGGATTTGAAGTCTACGTTAATAACCCTTTGTAGTTCTTTGGCGCCTGCCTTTTCTTGAAGCTCAAAGTATTTTGCAAACATTAGCCCTTTAATCCTGCCAGCAGCCTTGTGAAGTGGGTAGGTATGAATGTCTTATCCCACTTGGGAACTTTGGATTTGAGGGAAAAGAGCTCAAACAAGTGATTAGTATGGGGTGGAGAAGAGGCCCTATGGGACAGACCAAATTGAATGGTCACTTTTTATTCTATCAGAGGACCAGGAGATGGAGGTAAAAGTTTGGTCTGGAACCAGGCAGACTTGGATACCAGGTTCTATTTGCCACTGTGTTGACCTTGAGCAAGTTCCTCGATTTCTATGAGACTCAGTCTTCTCTTTGGAAAGGTGGGTAATGATACTGACAGATCTAAGATAAAGTCTGAGAACATAAATGTCACATGCATGTCAAAGTGAATATGGGATTTGAGTATGGGATTCTCAATGAATACATTTATGATTTTAAATTATTATTAAAACTCATGATCCTGAAGGCTCTCACTACCTAGTTGAGCAGACAGTGGTGGCAGAGACATGAGGGTTTAAAGTTGTTCATCTCAACACCTGTTGCCTGTTTTGCCCAAATCAGACATTTGGCATGATGTTCAGTGCGGTTGTGTGTTCTGGGGAGTGAAGTCCAATGTACTGAGCTCAAATCTGGAAAGGAGAAAGGCACACCTAAGAATGGCTTCTGTGGCAGGAGAACAGATGAGGAACTAAGACCAGGAAACTACACAGGGCTTGTTCAGAGAAACCAACCAACCAGCCCAAGCAAAGTTATCTGTAGATAAAGACGAAGAGGGATTAGACCCCTCTACCTGATGAAGGTTTTTGGACTATCTTCTAGGTAGGCATCTTGGAAGACTTGATCAGCATAGAGAACCAATGAAAGCAATGGCCTCAGCAACCAATGGGGAAGGTCATCTATCGTAGTATGGGGAAAAATGTTATAACATTTACTTAGACATTTTCTAAATCTCATGCTTTTGAAAATTACTTTTCAGTGTCTGTTTTAAAGATAGTATACTTTAAAGTAGCACATTTATATACTTAATAAATGAATATGAATATATAATATATACATATAAACATTCAACGAATATGATGAATGTTTAAATTTTTCAAAATTTATTATAGTAAAAGGCACATTACCTTTAATCCCACTAAAACATACTTCCTCACTTTGAACACACTTATTCCATCATTCTTATCCCTTTCTGAAGCACTTCTTGAAGTCCTCTTTTGTGAGAATCTTTAGTTGTGCTTTTACAGTTTGCTTGATGTTCTGAATCAATTCAAAACCTTCACCTTTCATGGTCATTTTGACTTCAAGGAAGAGTCAGAAGTCACACATAAATAAGGTGGATGGGGATACAGCATAAAGTTTTCATATGACAGAAATTGCTGTAAATGTTTTGAGTTCATTTGGGACACCAAGACATCCATGAAGAGATACAAAAGAAGGCCCTTCTGGGAAAATGGCAGAGCAGTGAACAACAGAGAGACTGTCTCTCCAAGATTTGTTAGCTAGAGTCTGGAATATAGAAATTTAAGAGAAGAAGAAGGGAAGTTGGTTCCCAGGCCCCAGCAAGGATCTGAAGTGAGAAATGAAGCCCATGGGGAGAGTAAAAAGAGAAACCTCAGCACAGAAGAAGGAAGTGGTAGATGGAGGGGGCTTTCTCCCTGAGCCCCAGCTCACAGTGTGGGAGACATGGCTTGAGTCTGCAGACACAGAGTGACTACTGGTGACCCCAGCGGCCTCCACAGGAAGACACATCAGTGGAACGGAGCAGTGGACACAGTGGACTGCAGTGGCTGGTGAGTTATTTGGGTTCAGACATCCCCCAGGAGAGGATGATTGGCCAGTCGCCATCTTGGAAAGGGCTGACCTCAGAACTCAAGAGAAGCTGCCAGTGGCTCTCTGTGCTGGGACAAAGCAGAGTTGAGTTCAAGTTCAAGTCAGCAGGAGGGCAAGGAGCCAAGTTCAAGCTGGCAAGGAACTGAGTGCAAGCTGGCAAGAGACACACACGGTGTGTCTCCAGCTCAGCAAATTGGGTTCCAACCCCATAGCCAGAGACCAGGCTGAACTTTAGTGGAACTGGTAAAGTCTAGCTATTGAACTCAGCTGGGAACATCCACTACTCTGCCATGAATCTACTGCTGGGATTAATCAACAAGGACCTGGGCCTGCCTACCCTGTCTACCAGTGATAGCAGAGACATGCCTGGAAGTAGACTTTTTTCCCCCCTGTTGTTGTAGCTGTTTTCTTTTTTTCCCTCTCGCCTCTCTTTTTTTCTTGTTCTTATATAAAAGTGAAATTTGTTTCTGGTTTTTGTTAATATTGCTTTGTTCTGTCCCTGTTTTTATTTCTTCTTTCTCTCTTTCCCACCTGTTTTCTTTACTGGTTTCCCAAAGTTTGCATAATCTTCCCCTGTCCTCCAGCCTTGCTTCTCATCTCTTCCTCTTCTATTTCTCTATTTTTTCCTCCTAGTTCCTTTTGAATTTTCTCCCCTGAGGGTAAAATCACCATATTGAGGGCATACTTAATGTACACAAGTTTCTGGTTTAATTTGGATATTGCTATATATTACAAATCTAGTTCATATGGTTAAAGATGGCAAATTAATAGTTACCACAGTTTGTCATTTTCTAGGCTGTTTGATGCTGTTGATTACTGACTGTACTACTTTAGCCAAGGTGACAGAATTTTTCTAATTAGTTCCTCTTCCTTGTATGCCAAGACTGAGATTGCCTGAGGGTCATAAACAACACTATAGGCCAGGGCCAAAGACCCAGGGGCTAGCAAAATAGACAGCAACTTCTCATCGCCAATAAATTGAAGAGGTAGCATCTTGCCACAGACTCAAAACCCAAAAACCAACTACACCCAGAGAACATCTCTGAGGAAGTAGTCATTTCCAAAGAGTTCTTGATACTATCAATAAAGCCACCTGCCATAGGCAATTCACAAGCATCAGCTCAGGAATTAAACTTTAAAAAAAAAAAAGAGAAGACATGCAAGCAGGATGCAACCCAACTTCCACCTCACCAAAGGCAAACCCTCTGGTGGAACATGAGGTGGAACAATTTGAAAGCCACCTACCTAGACTCTTGGAAACAGTAACAGCAGAAGTAACAAAGCAGAGGAATGAGGCTCTAGCAAAAAATCAAAACAGAAATAATTTCCAGAATGAAAGACATGATTAGTGACTCTAGAGCAGATATAGATTAAAAAAAATAGAGGATTCTAGGAAAATGATGGAAACCATAAATGCCCGACACAGGAAAGAAATGGAATCCATGAAACAGATTCAAACAGATACCCAGGAGATTAAAAACTCTATTGAAAGTATAGGCAGTAGAATGAAACAATTCAAGGATACAATATTAGATATAGAAGACAAGGTTGTGGTTAATGATCATGAAAAGAAAGAGCTCTTCAAAATGGTGAGGGACCATGAAAAATCAGTCCAACATTTGCTAGATGACACAAAGAAGAATAATACAAGATCGATATCAGAGTCAATGAAAAAGCAGGAGATATTGCAAATGACATTTTTTAAAAAAGCAAAAGAAGACTTCCAGAACTTCTTCAGAAAGTGGCAAAATGATACAATAAGTGTGTTTGAAGTTAGCAGGATTATTTCCAGAGGGACTAATGGCCATGGGTGTTCTACTGTAATAATGTTCGTATGTTTCATTTAAACATTCATCATATTTTTCTATTACATATAAAATAGGCATAGTTAAATTTTTTTCCTGATGAAACACATGGTCCAAACTTTGGAGGTGACTGACTGCATTAGTCAGGGAGAAACTAGATGCAGGATCCCATTCAAATTTCTTCAGTAAATGTGAGAGAGCTAACAGAGGTCCAGATATAACAGTGGTTTACATGGAACCAAGAGGAAAAAATATAAAGAACTTATTACACAGGAAGATGATTATTCTAGTTCCCTGATCTCTTTGTCCAGTCTGACTCTCTAGGACTCATTTGCCAATGGCTACAGATAACCAATCAATGGCTCTTGTTCTAGATCCTTCAGAGCCCCAGGAAGGGTGATACAACTCTCCTGATCTTAAGTTCTGCCTCTTTTTCATACACAGTGAGGTCTTAGCTTCTGGTGGCTTTGATAGCTTTCTTATATTAAATCATAGTGGCTGTGGTGTTTCAGTGGTATTTGAGGGTAACAACAACCAGGACATGAAAGGCTAAGTGCTAGGAGCAACAGACATAAAGATAAAAATGTTGTACATGTTGGGTGGCTCTTACCTGAAGTGCTTGGCATCAGACATGTTTCAGATTTTGGATTTTTCTGAATTTTGAAATATTTGCATTTACCTAAGGAGATATGTCTGGGTTGGAGCCTAAGTCTAATATTTTGTGTTTTGACTGTGACTCATCACATGAGGTCAAGTGTGGAATTTTTCTGTACTTCTCATATCTGTGCTCAAAAATTTCAGATGCTGGAACATTTCGGATTTCAGAATAGGGCTGCTCAGGTTGTACCACAACAACACGGGGAAATAATCTGCTATGTTTCTCTCTGGCTTCTATGCAACATATCAGAAATATGTGTCTTGATGTACTCACCCATGTCGCCCATCTTACTGTCTTCACTTGACTCTGTTTCCTGTGATCCGCAATTCACACTCCGTAGCATGCTGCTTGAGGCCTTTTATCCCTGCCTCTTTAGCTCTCTCCTACTTCTTCTCCAACCATTCATCCTCTCTTCTAGCCACATCAATCTTTTGGCCTTTTCAAAATACACATACTGATTCTTACCTCTCCACCCATGTATACATCTCCCTCTGTGTAATTCTCTTTTCTTCTTCACCCTAAGACCCACTCAATCCCAATACTTCAGAAGACTTCCTGACTCCTCCAGCCAAAGCAGAGGCTCTCTCCAGTTTGTTCCCCAGGTGTAGAGGCTCCATTCAACAATCAGTCTACAAATATTTGTTGAGGGCCCGAGCATCAACTCTGTACTGTGCTCCCATAATCTCTCACACTATGTCTATTACAGCAAGTGCCACTTTGGGTTTCGTTATTTGTTTACCCGTCTATAAGGTGCAGCCTGGGGACAGGCAGCTATGAGGAATGTTTGGTTAAGAAAATGGCTCTATTGCCTCTCTTCCCTGGACCCACCCAGTGACCTAGAGTCACTCATGCCCTCCATTTCTAAATCCAGCTCAGACCAAGGAGAGCATGCTATCTCTGATGCGGCCATAGAGAAGCCTGGAGAAGACCACATCCTCATGTTGCTGGGCCATCGGTCTTTTCCTCAGCCCTTGTGTTAGTGTAAACCATACAGTTGGGTTTGCATCTGTATTTCTCTGCCACACCTGTTATTTCCTTGCTGCCTGTGAAAGTTCCTGGTCTTACCAATCTATCTTGTTCATGCCATACTCTTCCTCCACAGGCTAGACCTGTTCAAGGTAGACCCAGTGGTGGCTGGGGTTCTGCTTGCCATTTGCTAGGGACTGGGAACCTCCTGGGTGACACTGTCATTGCCTGCTCTAAGAGCTGTTGTGGATGCACATCCTTCGTTCCCTACCTGCTGAACTGGACATCCTCCGGGGCAGAGGGCCCCTGTGCACTGTGGACTCATTTGGGTACTCCCTCCACCTAGGAAGACTGGCTGGCTCTCACTTCTGCCCTGCCAGAGAGGCCCTCTTCTTTCCCACAGAAAATTTACTTAGCAAGAACAAATAGGAAGCTAATGATTTGTCATGCTATGGGGAGCAGCCGAGATGACAGGGAAAAGGAGTATTTAAAATAGCCACAGACATCAATGGAGTTTCATTTAAAGGAGATTGTAAGCAGAAAGAAACCTCTAACTGGGTATGAAAAGTCAAAGAGAATGAAAATGTCAAGGCCTTTGCATATTTAGTCTGAAACATGATTGTGTACACCAATAAAGTATTTTATGGAAAGTAATAATATTACCTAATACCAGAACACTTAGAACGTGCTGGAAATTCTACTGTTTTAGATGAATTTTCTATACAGAGTAATGTGCTTAGTATGATTCCACTTCAGGAAAATAATAGAACACTATGTATTTGCATTTATATTTGGTTATATATGAATGAGATAGGAAAACATGATGGAAGGATTCATACTAATTTGTTGATCCATCTGAGAGATGACAGAGGCAGTAGGATAGAAAAGAAAGTTTCTGGGTTGTAAATCTTCTCATCATTGGTCTTGGTAGCAGATTGCTTTACCTATGATGGATTGCTCTCACAATCTGAAACCACCAAATAAGGAAAATTATTTATAACAAACATACTTTTTCCCAACGTTTCATGCTAACTAGTGAAGCAGAATGATCTGTACTCTTAAAATCTCCCTTCACACTATGCAGGGCCTGAGTTGGTTCAGAGGTCCGTAAAGTGCCCATCCACCTCTGCAAAAATTCTCATCTTCACTGGAGTGCGGGCTGAATTGTATCTTTAAATTTGACTTTCCAGAGACTATAAGTTGCATGTCTGATGCTATAAAGCAGACCTTGGGAAAGAAGCCTGAATTGCAGCCCAGTTCTTTGGACTACAAATCTAGCGTTTCTTATGTAGCAGGTGTAAAATTATATAACACAAAAACACTTTTTAAGTGGCAATTTTTAAATCTGTGTGAGAATAAATCTAGTTAGACCCAGCTATTCCACTTCTTGGTATCTTCCCAAAAGAATTAAAATGATCATACCGCAGCGATATATGCACACCCATGTTTACAGCAGCACAGTTTGTAATAGCTAAATCTTGGAAACAGCCCAAATGCCCATCAACAGCAGAACGGATAAAGAAAATGTGGTTCTTTTATACAATGGAGTACTACTCTGCCATAAAGAATGATAAGCTTGAGATATTCCTAAGTAAATGGATGCATCTTGAGACCATAGTCTTAAGTGAAATAAATCGGATACACATGTTTAAATATCACATTGTTTCTCTAGTGTGAGAAACTGAAAGTGTAAATAAAGAGTAAAATGTATTATATTGGGAAAGGGAAGAAAATGTACAAATGGGAAAGGGAACAAGGGAGGGGGAAAGGAACAGAGGACAAGAGAAATAAGAAATGGAAGGAAAAAATGGAAACAAAGCTTTTGTAAATAGGGAGGGAGGAGGGGTTGAGGGGAGGGGAATGGGGAAAAAAGAAGCAACAAGATATATTATGTACAGGTACAAATCCCCTATGATGAATGTTATCACTATGTACATCTAAAATGTACCATTAAAATAAAATTTTAAAAAAAGAATAAATCTAGTTAACACATTGAAAACTTTTTAGAAGTATAAGGTAGTACACATATCATTATTATAATTAACCCTTCCTTTTTGCCTATCATCAGAACAAGATGTCATCAGTTATATGAACAGTGGGTCCTTGATTACAGCCTCACATATATTCATTCAACAAATATTTATTGAGCACCTAACATATGCCCAGCACTCAGTTAGGTACTATGTCAGCCTTGCAACATGAACAAACAAATTTCCCATAGGCATTTGGCCAAGAGTGATTAGTGCATGGCTTCAACATTTGTCTTTTTAAAATTAAAGAGACTTGAAGGCTTAGTAAACATGAAAGACTTTTTATTTCAGAAGGACTCTGAATCAGAAGTGTTTAAAAGACATGAGCATCATTTAGAGAAACACAGACTATAAATAAATTTCAATGTGAATGAGCACATGGCATGACGGGCTAGACCTAATATTGTGGAAGGCACCCAGGTGCCAGAAGTTTCGTATGTGTTATAGTAATAAGTTTTCCCATATAGCCTTTAAGGGGACTGTGATTATTCTGTTTGCAGTGAGGAGACTGTAGCTTACAAGAATATGAAAGAACTTTCCCAAGATCATAGAAAGTTTTTGAGTATACTCATCTCACTACAAAATCATGGTTTCCTTTACTGCTTTACCCTGCAGCAAAGGAGATGATTCCCCTAAAACCCATATGAAGTTCCATGGCCAGGATGAAATGGTGCTTGATTGCGTCCATCACTTGGGAGCAGAGGCTTTGCTAACACTAGAATGGTAATGATAACATTTACTGATGCCCAGTATCATCTGCCAGACACCCTTCTGGACGTTCTTTTGAACATTTGACAGATTATTTCCAATCCTAACTGGCTAAGAGGCCTCCTTCTTTACTTGTCAATCTACATCCCCATCAATGCATCAATTATCCGAGTCTTCTCCAAACTCAACCCACAGCATGTCCCTCCTCTGCTCAAAATGCTCGCGTGACTTCCTACATCACTCAGGATATGCACAAGGGCTTTGGCGTAGACTGCAAGGCCACACCTCCTCGACCGCCTGTCCTATGGCTGTTCCCTTTGTTCCTTGACTCTGGCCCTTTTACTGCAGGAATTTGACTTTCCTAATTGGTCTAGTTTTTAAAATGTAATTGCATTTTTAATATATAATTATACATTCATGGGCAGTTGCAAGCCTCTTTGCAATTCCACATATACTCCAAGCCCACTCTGGTCCCGGGGATTTGTGCCTGCTGCTGTGTAGGCCTGGAATGCTTTCCCGCAGGCATCCAAACTGTTGGCCTCCTCCTAAACATCAAGTTCTGGCTCCAACGTCATCTGCTCAGTGAGGTCCCCGACCGCTGTTTATCGCTGCAAAGCACTATAGCACTGAGTACCCCTTGCTGCCGTCATTTGCTCTGGTATTACTTGTCATCTTCTACTTTATTATATAATCTGTCTAGGTTGTTCATTGCCTGCCTCCCTCCTCTGGAATGTAAGTACCATGAGGACAGAAATTTTTGATTTGCTCCCCGGCTGAATTCCCATTATATAGAGCAGTACTGGGCAAAGAGGAGGCAGTCGGTAAATGCCTGCTGAACTGATGAATAAACATTCTCCCCAACTCCACAAGGATAACTGCTTGATTATTAGGTAAATAAATTCATATTTATCATTGTAAAGTTTCAGAAACTCAAGATCAGGCTTTTTGTGCCAAGTCAACAGCTGGTGAGTAGCAGAGACAGGACTCAAACAAGAGTGTGTCCTCAAGAAGGAAACGAGGAAAGCGGAAAAAGAAGACGCCTATTCTGCACCCGCCACCAGCTACCTCAACTAAGACTGCCCCTGTCTTCTGTCATGACATCAGAGGAGTGAAAGTAAGCATGCGGCGATGTCCTCTGCCACTGCTGCTGGTCCCTGCTATTGGATTTTAGGAGCCAAGGCTGAGAGTGAGGCACAATACTGCAGTACTGTGTCCAGGGGAAAGAAATAGAAAAGAGATGCTAATAATACATGGGAATGTATGGGCCTGAGCCCAGGAGTCCAGTGTTTTGAGTCTCCCATGTGAAAGGTCCTTTATACATGCTTAATGGCAAATATGAAAATTAACAGGTGTCAGAAGATAGCATCAGCTCGGCTGGGCAGGTTCCTGTTTGCCCAACACAAATTTCCTGTATTGGGACAGTCACACATCCTTGTCACTCTCTGACATTAAATACCAACTAGACATTTAGTACTGGGTACTGGCCATTCTAAGGTTAATTTCAGCACAGACCCCAGAAAGTCCTGAATGTGCTTGTTAAGTTGATTTATTTTTACAGATGGACTTTGCAGCGTGTCTTTGCTAGGCCCACTAGTAGGATCTGAGTACACAGTCAGGAAGCAGGCGACTGCTTTCTGTGAATTGGTGTTACAGTTCAGAGACATTCACCGGATCACAGTAAAAGCCATGTGAGCTTCTCTTGGGAGGGAGGAGAAGCAGCTGATGGCCCCAGTTCTAGAAAGCTTCTGAAGAAGACAGCATCTGGGTGAGCAAGTTTCCCTCCAGAGGACGTGGACTGGTAGGCCTTAAGAGTGAATGGTAAATTAGTCCCCCAGTCTGCAACCTCCACGGAGGATGTATAAGGAGGGTCCTGTACTGCGTGTGTCTGAAATGGATCCCTGAGAAGCAAGCAGTCTTAGGCGCCTGCGGTAAACTAGAGCTGATGACTGATTAGAGCCAGAGCGCTCTGCCCTGTCCTAAACTCAGAGAAGCCCTAACAACAACATCCACATCTGTTGAACGAGGGGGTCAAGCTTTATGCTGGGTATCTTCCATTCATCATCTGATGTCACTGTTATATGAACTGTCACAGATGAAAAGACAGAAGCTCACAGAAGTAGTAAAAGACCCGATGCAAAAAGCCTGAGAGCTGAAAGCAGTATGAGGATCCAGGGCTTAGATTTCAAAATCCAGTGCTCTTTCTATAATACAGAGCCCTTCATCTACCCTCCTGCTGCTGACATTGCTTGTGGACCTTCTGTTAGTCTCCCCTTTGAGAGCAATATCTGGAAGAACTTGGACCAACACCTAATACAAGAGGGCAAAAAGACCGAATTTCAGCACTCAATAACCTCACTTGCAACTTCCAGGAAGTTGCTTAACTTCTCTGGAGACTTTGATTTTCCTTCTGGAAAATAGATGCTTCAGTGGAATAAGGTTTGTGAAGTGCCCTGCGCTGGTGAGCAGTCAACACAAGCAGGAAATGTCTTTCTTCTGGAGAACTCTGCGCTAAGTGTTTCTGCCAAGGTTCCCTTCTGGGAGGCAAGTGAAGATAGACAATGACCACATGCCAACAAATTATCATCATGTCCTTCTTGAGTTAATTGTTTTGCACTAAGTAAAGAAATTAACTACCTCTTTGGAGCAATAATGCTTGAACATGAACTGCACACTTATGACACTCTACACATTTTTCCCAAATAATTTATTAATGGTCACGCTAGACATAGAAGGATTATAGGCCATTTTGCTACAAATCCTGCCTTCAAATTTAGCTGATTTCTTTATTTCTTCACAGTTTGCCTGCCGTCAGTTGCAAGTTGTCCACTGCCAAAGGTGTGTGGCCCTAAGTAAGTAGTAAGGGAATGTGGTGATTTCCGGCCTGGGGAGTATAGTTTGGGGGCCACTGTGGGACCCACGAGATATAATTAACCAACAGGCCGCACAAATGGTATCTGCCGGCACTGCTAGCACAATCTGCACTCTTGCTATCAAGAGCAGCAGTCATGCTCTTTTATTGCATGAACTTAGGTATCCAAATTGATCTGACTTTTAAATTAAACTTTCCCTTTTTTGGATAGTTCTAAATTTACATATGTTACTATATTATTTGTAACAATATAGAGAAATTCAGTGAACTTTTGATCAGTTTTATCCAATGGTAGTATCTAGGGCACAGAATCACATTTAGGATACTGACATTGACACAGTCAAGATACAGAACATTTCCACCATGAAAGGTCCCCTCATTTTTTTGTAGCCATAACTGCTTCCTTCTTGTCCACATCCCTTGCTTACCCCTTGCCAACTGATAATCTTGTCTTCATTTCTATAATCTCTTATGTCAAGATAGTTATATAAATAGAACCAAACACTATATAATCTTTCAAGTTTGGCTTCTGCACTGTCTGATTCTCTGGATATTCATCCATATTATCTCATGTGTCAATAGTTTCTTCATTTTTTTTATTAGTTTAGTCCCACAGGCCTTTTGCTTTTTTGTCTATTTTTTCTCTGTCATTTAGAATGGTGATAATTTTACTTCTCCCTTTCCAGGTTGGATGCTTATTATTTCTTTTTCTTGCTTAATTGCTCTGTCTAGAACTTACAATATGAGCTGATAAGAAATAAAAGAATATTCATTCGAAGGACTGCT
The DNA here is from genome assembly GCA_004026905.1 of Hystrix cristata. Lineage (NCBI taxonomy): Eukaryota > Metazoa > Chordata > Mammalia > Rodentia > Hystricidae > Hystrix > Hystrix cristata. The sequence goes on along the minus strand of PVJO010008253.1, from coordinate 29,594 downwards.
AAAGGTAGGAACTCTGACGGGCAGAGCCCGGCAGCCAACTTTTACTTCAGTGGCACTTTCCAGCTCTGATGAACATGCTGTGCCTCATTTTGCTGCCTTTTGGCATGAGTGACAGAAGGCTGGGTCTTTAGAAATCCACAAAGTGGGCTTTCATAGTCAGCACCCACATTGCCAAGGTGAGCACCTGGCTTCTACTACCTAAGAGGGCTGTAAGGAAAATTGCACATTTCATGCCCTGGCGGAGAGTGGAGGGGTGGGGGAAATTTCCCTTTAAGAACGTTGCTTGCCTTGTTATGCAAGCAATACAAGCACTACTCAACCAAAAAGCCCTGAGTTCAATCCCCAGCACCAATAAATAAATAAATAAATAAATAAATAAATAAATAAATAAATAAATAAATAAAAGAATTCATAACATTCCTCTCTTTCTCCTGCACTTTATTTTTTATATTGAGTTTCTCATCAAAGATAATGCAATATTTAAGATTGTATGGAGAAAAGTTATTATAACCCACCGTGAACAATGTATCTAAAAGCGTAGCCTGATTTAGTATAATTGTCTTATATGTTTTACATGTTTTCTAGCCTTTTAGTCTGGCTGCTGATCTGTATGTATGATAATTAACTTATAAGGACTTATGAAACAGATAAATAAATCTGATGCTGGCAAAAAAGTGGGGTGGAGCAGGAGGGGGAAAAAGAATTGAGATGTGTTATATACAAGTACTAATTCCCCACAATGAACATAATCATTATGTACTGTAAACATGTACTAATAAAAATAAAAAATTTTTAAAATGCATAACCATCAGACTGGGAATCCAGCTCAGAGGCAGAGTGCTAGCCTAACCTGTGTGAGGGCCCAGGTGCCATCTCACAAACTAGGAAAAAAAGGATCTATAGCTACCAACCACTCTCCTATCGACTGACTGCTTAAATTCGTACTCACTTAGGGGCCGCCATTACCACAAGCAAGAATTTATTTTAAAGAATCTATCTTACAATTTCCTTTAAAGACCAGGAGTGCCATCAGACATGTGGCAAAAGCAAACACAACTCCTTTCTTCAAGGAGTCACATGAATTCCAGTCTTAAAGGATTTCCACAAAATTCCAAAGGAAAATGAGTAAATTATACTGAAAACTCATTAAATGTGCAAGTAAACAAGCTATTAAGAATGAAAACTGCAGTAACAGTAGTTAGCAGAAACATACCCAAGTGTCAGAGATAGTAAACAGAAAATATAAAATAAATATATTCATTTAATTTTAGAAATTAAAAAGAGACTAGAAGATGAGTACACTTAAAAATAAGACAAGCTGGATGTACTGCACATACTCGTAATCCTAGTACTCAGGAGGCTTAGACCGGAGGGTTGCCTGAGCTCAGGAGTTCCAGGCTAGCCTAGTAGAACCAGCTGTGGGGGCACATGCCTGTAATCCCAGCACTCAGGAGGCTAAGGCAGAAGGATTGCTGTGAAGTTCAAAGCCAACCTGGACTATAGCGTGAGTTCAAGGCCAGCCTGAGCTACATAGCAAGACCTGTCTCAGCCCCCCTCCAAAAAAAGACCAGCCTAGTCAACAAAGTGAGACCCTGTCTAAAAAAGAAAATTTAATTAAATAAAAAAATAAGCTACTAGAATTTCTAGAAGTGAAAAGTATAATAATATGGCATATTATAATACATATGTTGGATTACAAATGATATATAATTTTAATAATGTATTCTGTATAATAAATAGTTAAATCATTACATTTTATGGTAATATTTTATGTTGTATGTACTATAACTATGTTATACTGTTATAAATTATATAGCATATTTTATATGTAATAAATATATTATGACACTACTAAAAATAATAATTAAATTCAAAACCCAGTGGATATTAAGAGTTTATAAACATTTAAAATAGAATTAGTGAACTGGAAGATAGAGCTGAAAGAATTATTCAAACCAGAACCCAGAAGAAGAATGTAAAGAGAAATGTAAAAAATGAGTTTAAACTATTTGACAGAGTGAGAAAATTTAATCTATAGCTAATTGAAGTTCCCTAAAGTGAGAGAGAAAATGACAGAGACAAGATTAGAAGAGATAATTGGGGGCATTTTACTGGTAAACTGGTGAAAAACAAAGTCCCCCTCAAACCTACAAGTTCAAGAAAGCCAAATAATTCTAATGAGGAAAATAAAAAGAAATCCGCATCTGAACATATCTAGTGAAACCACAGAACTCTGAACAAGCAGAAGAGAACAGAAAAGCAGGCAGATAGAAAGGGCGAGCTGCCTCAGAGCAGCAATACCTGGAGTGCTCAGAGACTTCTTGATAGCAGCACTTGAATACCAGAGAGTGAAATCAGTTCTTCATGCACTGAGAATAAACAACTTTAACTTTCAATTTATACCAAGTAAAAATATCTCTCCTAAAATAGAGGCAAAATAAAGCCTCTTTGAACAACAAAAATGCAGATAGCTTATTAGAAGCAAATTCTCACTAAAGGTGATTCTAAGGATGCTGTCAGCCGTGTAACCTAAGCAGATTACTTAAACTCTCTGTGCCAAAATTTCCTCATTGAAAAGTGGAAATAATAATTAGGTGTAGTTCATAGGTAAGTCGTAAGAATTAAATGGCTTAAAGCTCTTAGACTGCTGCCTGGCGTATAATAAAGGTTATATGTGCTAACTGCTAGTTTTATTGTCGTTAGACAAAGAAACTATTCCCAGATGAAAGCTCTGAGATTAAAGAAGGAATAAAAATTCAAGCCGAGATTGTAAAAAAGCAAATAATATCTTACATAGCTAAAATGAAAGCAAGAGAGAATTAAAATAAGTAGCAATAAAGATATAGAAATCAAAGTGACAGGGATTATAATGAAGGAGGTTTAAGATTTTTGTATTATTTGGAAAGACAGTAAAGACATTGATTAACTTTATAACTTGAAAGGTTAAATATAAATGTTCAAATTTCTTGAGCAATCACTAAAAAATGGAAATAGTGTGCACAATTTCCAAATTACAGAGTTATAAGGATTAACTAAATTATAAATATGACACAGTTATAACAATTGTTCATATATAATAAGCAATGCATAAGTATTCTCTGTCAACCTGCTTTTGGAAAGCCTGGGAGAGATATACAAAAATGAAAATATTGGCTATATCTGAACAGTTATATTTAATTATTATAACTTTTCTACTATGTTCACACACTCATGCTAATAAGAAAAAGAGAAAATAACTCTTCAGAAAAAAAGAGGCTATTGAAAGTATAATAAAGAAAAAGAAAGTATAATGAAATGACTAGAGACTACTAAAATTATAGAGACAGTTATAAGAGAGCCAAGTAGAATGTCTATAAATCAAAAACATATGAGACATTCAATATACAGATTAAATGTTAAACAGCCGAAGAGAGAATTACTGAACTAGACTCTGGTTCTGAGGAAGTTCTGCAAAATGCATCCCACGACAAAAAGGAGTAGCCAGGTGTGGTGGCACACATCTGTAACCCCAGCACTCAGGAGATTAAGGCAGGAGGATTGTAAAGAAGTTCTTCTGTATGAGTCTGAAATTCTCACAATGAACACAAACTTTGTTCCACCACGTAACCTAATCTACCATGTTAATTTAAATAACTCCTATGAGCCAATAGCCTCACAGACAAAACCACACTGCTAACTGTACAAGCAGAACCACGCTGCTTTTAACAGCAAGAATACTCAAGCACACTCTAGAGCAGTCTGTTGAGAGAATATAAGATCTGCAATCATGAGAGGAAGAAGGCATTTAGCACAGTTTTTGTGTGGGAGGAAGAAACACATCTCATCGGGAGACACTTTGCTACATTTGCTACATACACTGTACAAAAATAGTTCCAACCACTGTGAGAATTCCAGAATACTAGGAAATGCCATGTCTGGGAATATCTACACTTGTAAAGGACAGTCACCAGTAATTATCTGCACAGCAGTCACCAGATGTTTCATTCCCAGAATTACAAAATTTCTTACTGTTGCAATCAATCAGCTGCACAGCGGACACACCGTCCTGTGTGTGTTCCCTTCCTTCAAGGTCCCTGGTACCCAAAAGTGACCTAATAATGCAAAGTGTAATTTTGTCATCAAAAACATCTCACAGAACATGATGTAAAATGCCAGATTCAAATGAGCCGCACGGACCAGGAATATATATACATTCCCTGAAGGACACCACATATCACAGAACACCCACTACACTGCTGGACTTAGAGAAGAAATTGAAAATGCATGTGCAGCAATCTCAACGACCAGGTTACCCCAGCAGCAGTTCTCTGTACTAATAAATGGGAGGAAGCTAATGGCCACCACTTTGAGCACTTCTCGTAATAGTAGAGGTTAAAGGTAGCTGGTATTAATCTCATGATATCTCAATAAATTTAGTGTTAAAATATTTATAAAAGGGTTTCTTTTCCTGAAATGAAAACATTTCCTTTGGCAGTCTCTGTCTCTCTCTCTGTCTCTCTGTCTCTCTGTCTCTCTATCTGTCTTTCTCTCTCTCTCTGTCTATATCTATATCTGTCTATCTCTCTATAGATATACAGAGAGATATATATTTAAATTTTACTTTAGTGGTACATTTTAGATATATATAATGATAACATTTATCACAGGGAGTTTGTACCTTTATATATCTTGCTGCTTCTTTTTTTCCCATTCTCCTCCCCTCCTGTCAACCTCTCTATTTTTTTTTTAATGGACAAAGCTAAGTGTATTCTCTCAAGGAAAGGAGAAGTCTATAATGACCAAATTTTTGGAAATCCAGAGGACAAAATTAGGGTGTTTATAAGATTCTGGGACTCTCACAACTCCTGTTCAATATAGTAGTCAAAAGTTTAGCCAGAAAAGTGAGGCAAGAGAAAGAAATAAAGATAATATGTACAAGAAAGAAAGAAGTCAAACTATCCTTTTTTGTGGATGACATGATTCTTTACATAGAAGACCCAAAAAACTCCATCAAAATACTCCTATAACTAATAAACAAATTCATATATATTTGCAATTCTGACAACAGCTGCATGGTTATCTACACTTTACAGATAATTAAATGAAGACCCTGACAGTTTAAGTATCTTGACCAAAATCAGACACCCAGTAAATATCATTCCTGAAACCTTAAACCTTGTCTCTATGATTCTAAGTACCATGGTCTTTTACCAACCAGTATGGGAATTAAAGCAAGAGAATTAGGCCACCTGCAAATGGAAAAATGGTATAGTGTCAAGAGAACTAGGTCATTATAGTCAAGATTGTAGACCTGGTTTGGAAAAATTAGCTTTTCAGTGTCGCAGTGCCTGAGCTATTAATCTTTCCAGAATTTAGGCAGAATGATCATAAAAGCAACACAGTAAGAATTGTGAATAGGTAACAAAATTAATTTCTCACTTTTATATGGGATTTCTACATTCAAATGTTTTCATATTTGTATTAGTTACTTTTCTAGAGCCAGTCATTTACAAGAGAGTAGATTTAATACAGGACATTCTCACGGTACAACATTCACCTACAAGCCAAATGCAGGAAGAGTGCTGAATACCTGCCTATGCACTGGAGACCCAAAAGATTTAGTCAAGGGCTGGGAACTCACAGCACTGTCCCATGTACATCCATGTCTGCACTAAATGGCTGAAGAAATCTTTACTGGAACCAGGATAAGATGCTTGCAGCAGAGATGAAGACCAGAGCTCCCCCAAAGCAACAGTAGCCATCCTTGATGACAGCAAGGCCCTGAGCTCTTTCTGTGATGAGAATGGTGGAGTTTCCTTCGGTAGAACCAGCCACAACAGAGCTTCTCCTGGGAAACAGCTGGCCCCTATCATCTGCTCCGTTCTCCTTTGTGTTGTGTCTGCAATAATCTTCAGATGGATCTTCTACACGAGAACCACACCAACTCAGTCCAGCTGGAAGCTCCTGCTCAAATTGAGCATATCAGTCCATCACAGTATTTATTATTTGCTTTAAACCTCCAAAATAGTGTGGGCACTATCTGCCTGCTATCTATGAAGAAACTGAGGCTCAAAGAAAGAATGTGCTGTGACTACCTGAGACCACATAACTCCTAAGTGATGGAGACTGGAACTAGAGTAGCATCTCTGCTTTCACGTCCAGTGCTTTTCCCAGACTTGTGTTGAATAATCCCAAATTCACACATGCTCACAACACTGCTCACAATATTGTTTTAGTGATGATATTCCAGGGGGACAACTGTGCATTTATGTCTGTCCACTGAGTCCTTGTTGCCCTCCATTGTTTTAGTGCTCATCTGGCTTCTAAAGCTTTCCCTTACCTAAAACAAATGCCAACCAAGACAATGTCAAGGCCTCATCTCCTAGGCCTCTTTGCTTAGGAATTTACCTCAAGAAGATGGAAAAGCTTGGGCCCCCTTACACAGCTGATGTAGGCATTGGGGTTCGTCCCAGTTTTCATGCCCCTCCCCTTTTCAAACTCTACTTGGACTTTCTTAGTATGGTACTTTGAATGAGATTAAACTTCAATTGTTAATTTTTACAAAATGCCATCAAAATAGTTGGCTGATGGGACAAAGTTGAGTGTATTCCTTCAAGGAATGGAGAATTCTACAATGACCGAGTTTTAGTAAAATCATAGGAGAAAATTGGAGTATTTATAAGATTTTGGGACTCTCACAACTCCTCTTCAATATAGTACTCAAAAGTTTATCCAGAGCAACAAGGCAAGAGAGAGAAATAAAAGAAGTATGTATAAGAAATATAAGAAGTATGTATAGGTATGTAAAAGAAGTATGTATAAGAAAGGAGTAAGTCAAATTATCCATTTTTGCAAATGACATGATCCTGTACATAGGGGATCCAAAAAACACCTGGAAAGGACTTCTAAAGCTAATAAACAAATTCAGCAAAGTAGCAGGATACAAAATCAATACATAAAAATCAATAACATTCCTGTACAACAACAATGAACCCACCAAGAAAGAAAGCAGGAAAATAAATCTATTCAATAGCTTCTGAAAATACCTAGAAATTAATCTAACCAAGAAAATGAAATACCTCTATAATGAAAACTACAATACTCTGACAAAAGAGATTGAAAAGGACATCAGAAAATGGAAAGAAAATTCCTGTTCCTGGACAGGCAGAACCAATATTGTCAAAATGGTCATATTACCAAAAGTGTTAGATAGCTTTAACGCAACGCCAATCACAATACTAACAGCATTCTTCACAGAATCAGAAAAAAAATCCTCAAATTTATATGGAACCTGAACAGACCCAGAGTCTGTCCTGAGCAATAAGAGAAAGCAGGAAGCACCGCAGTCCTAAATTCGAGTTATAATACTAAGCAACAGTGACAACAACAGCAGGGTACTAGCACATAAATAGTTATGGGGATCAGTGGAACAGAATAGAGAATGCTGAAACAGTTCCAGGCACCTTCACCCATCTGATTTTGGACAAATGAATGAAAAAGATGCTGGAGAACAAGACAGTCTCTTTAGCAAATAGTACTGGGAAAGCTAGTTATCCATATGCAAAAGAATGAATCTAGACACATACCTCTCTCGCCCTGTACTAAAATCAAATCATATTGGATCAAAGAACTAAATACTAAAAGAGAAACACTGAGTCTACTGAAGATAAAATAGGTAAAACTCTTTTTTTTTTTAAATAGGTAAAACTCTTGAAGACATAGAGGCAAGGACTTTCTGAATAGAACTCCAATTGCACAAGAAATAGCACCAATGATCAACAAATGGGACTATATGAAATTAAAAACCTTTTGCACAGTGAAGGAAACAAGAAACAGAATGAAGACACAACCTACAGAATGGGAAAAAATTTTTGCCAGCTACTACTCAGAGAAAGGACTAATATGTAGACTATATAAAGAACTCCAAAAAAATAGCTCCTCCCACCCAAGTAAAAGACCCAATCAAAAATGGCCAATCAAAATGAATACAAACTTCTACAAAAAAGAAGTACAAGAGGCCAATGGGTGCATGAAGAAATGTTTAGCATCTTTGGCTATTAGAAATATGCAAATCAAAATAATACTGTGATTTCATCTTACTCTAGAAAGAATGGTGGTCCTCAAGAACTCAAAAAACAACAAATGCTAGCAAGGTTATGAGGAAAAAGGGATTCTTCTACATTCTTGGTGGGAATGTAAACTAGTACAACCACTATCCAAATCAGTATGCAGATTCCTCAAAAAACTAAAAATAGAGATTCCATCTGACCCAGTTATACTTCTTCTGAGTATCTTCCTGAAGAAGTTAAGTTTATCGCATTTAAGTGACATATGCACATTCACGTTTATAGCAGTGTAACTCATAGTAGCTAAATCTTGGAAGCACCCTATAAGCCCATCATCAAATAAATGGATAAAGAAAACAAAGCCAAAAAGGATAAATTTGAGTAATTTATAGGAAATAGATGCATCTTGCAACCATAATGGTAAGTGAAATAAATCAGGCACAGACAGTTAAATATCACATGATTTCTTTTATATGAGAAACCCAAAGTATAAATAATTTTAAAAAGCAAAATAAAAGATAGATGATAAAAGAGAAAAAATGGAAAAAACACTTTTGCAAATAAGGAGTAGAAAATGGGTAGAAGGGAGGGAAGGGGAATGGAAAAAAAGGAGCAGCAAGATATATCAGGTACAGGTACAAATTCCCTATGATGAATGTTATCATAGAGATATATCTAAAATGTACCACTAAAATAAAATTTTAAAAATAAATAAATAAAAGATGATTAAAAAATAGGGAGACAGATTTCACGGATATAGGAAGGGTGTCTGGGGATAGGGGAAGACAGGAGGGCAGAGAGGGGAGAGAGAAGTAAACAGGGTCAAAATGAGATAGGTATATGTACCAATTCCCCATGATAAATGTATTTATTATTTATTGCAAACATATACTAACAAAAAAAAGAGACAGAAAAGGGGGGCTGGGGATTTAGCTCAGTGGTTAGAGTGCTTGCCTAGCAAGCACAAGGCCCTGAGTTCAATCCCCAGCACCAAAAAAAAAAAAAAAAAAAAAAAAGAGAGAGAATATTTACAAAATCTGGTCTCAAATGAGCTTTCCATGGGGAGAAGTTTAATCTGGATTAGGATTAGATAAGGATCACGATATTGCAGTTAAGATTAGAAGACCATCACGGGTTTCAAGGTACAGTTTCAAAGAGTCCTGGAGGGTAGACAGTCATTTGATGTTATATATTGAAAATTCCAAGTTTGATGTTTATCTAAGTGGGCTCCAGGGAGGAAATTCCTGAAATGAACATGAAGTACTCGGCAATTTTTATCTTCCTCAGCAAGAATTTCCTGGAAGAGCAACACCACACTGATGAAGATAGCAGAAGAGTAAAGTTACGTTAGTGAAGATGCTGGATAGTAATGTCAGTAAGTTGCATGGTATAGATGGAGTCAGTTCTGAACTCCACCTCCATTCCCAGGAGGGTACATGGATTTACTTAAATGAATCAGCATAATCCAGCCCGCTGGTTCAGTGACAGGCTCAGTATAGGCACAAAATTAAATCAAGCCACCTGGGACCAATGCGCCACAGACCAAGCAGAGTTGAAACCCCAAAGTAAAGCTCCACAAGTTGTTGGCACCAACCATAATGAAACAGTCTTTGAGGGGAGCTAACGCTAAGTAAAAATGTTGAGAGATAAGCCAGAGTCCAATCATATCAACCATTGATTCAAAACTTGAAGCCAGCCTTTCTGAAGCTATATACAATTATATAAGCAACAGATTTTCTTAGTAAACTAAGTTATTTGAAGGTGGATCTTCTATCATTTACAATGAAAGGCATTCTAATAGAAACAGAGAACACACAAGAATTTCTCTTCATGTTTCTTACACGGTGAGTGTGGAAGAGTTATTTCATTTTTGCTGAACCTTGTTGTCTATATCAGACAGATTCAGAATCAGATTCACCAGTGCGTGGCATTGTAAGAACTAAGGACAGTAATACATGCAAAGTGCCCATTGCCTGGCACTAGTCATTACTCAATAAATGGTAACTTTGGCCATGACGACTACAGCTATTACTCTTCAACTAACCAACCAAGCGACCAAGGTAATCACTAATCCTCTCTGGACGTGCATCATTCATTCGGCATGTCTTGGGACCATTCCCTGATCACTGAACCCTCAGCCAACCCTTGGATTTCATTATTTTGTGCATTATCTTTCTACAAACTAGAATGAATTAAACTGGAAATCTCCCTGCTACATGATTCAACAAGCCAGTCCTAGAGGGATGACATAGAGATATTTGATACCAGCCTGGGCTCTTGGCTGTGATAACGAACAGGGCAGTCAGATAACTAACCTTGATTACCACTGAGCAGATTCCAAGTAGCAAGTCAGATTTGGGAAACTGGCTAGGTAAATATTACCCTTTATCACAGCTCAAACAATCCCTACTGCCAAATTAAAGAGTTCTCGGGAAGGAATTGTGTTCCTTCTTCCGCTTTAGAGAACCAGGAATCACAGTGTAATTTTGTCACAGTGCCCAGCAGATAACGCTGTTTTATAGTTGGTAAATGAAAGTGGGCACCACCCTCTGTGTTTAAAGGTGCTCACGACTATATTCGCTATCCTTCAGGTAAAAAGGAGCAGAGTTGAATTAACAACTGCAACTCCAAAAGGTACTGCACAGAAATTAGAAGTAGGTTTGCCTTTGGCCAGCTGAGAACTCTGGTCACAGCAAACATCTGGCCAACCTTCCATCCGTCTCACCGTGGTTCTAGTCCTTGTCATCTTTTGCCTAAATCACCACAACAATTTCCCAGATGAGACTACAGCATCTATCCTCTTTCTACCTCAGTTTCATTACACATACGATACTTCTTGCTATTTTTTTAGCATACTATGTGACAGATATTTTTCTAAGTATCAGGAAACTGTAGTGGACACACACACACAATGTCTCAGCTCACATCGATCTAATTCTATAGATCTGACCATGTAAACGATGGCTCTCATCAGTTTCAGAATGTAATTTGCTTTTCACATCCTCCATCTCCCTGCTTCCAATTTCAACTCCAGCTTACCTCACTGCGTGTAGGTTCTTGAACAAATTGTGGTGTTTTTCAACACAATGTCTTCCCTCGTGTTGCCTGTAACCCTTCCCTACCTCATTACTTCTTCCCAATTACCCCTTAAATTTTGGTTTGATTATCATCTCCTCTAAAAAGCTGCAATAGAAATGATGCTATGTGATTATCAAACCTATTTCATTTGCCTATTTCTGGGCGTGTAAGAAGACTGCATTTCCCAGCACCCCTTACAATTAAACTGCGCCTGTGCGATTAGCTCTGGCCATTGGGTGGTAGGTGGAAGATGCTCGGTTCTCTTCCTTGTGACACAGAATGAAAGCAGTAGATATTCCCTCACTGCAATGACCCAGAAGCCATATGTTAAAATGTAGCAGAATCATAAGGTAGAAGCAACCTGGATCGCTGAGACACTGCAAAAAATGTGCTCTGAAGGGTCATCTAGACCCACAAAACTCTTCTGTATACCCAAGATACAAACCTTTTTGTGTTAAGTTAATGAAATAAGATTTTGTTGTTGTGGTGGTTGTTGTTACTACAGTAGGTCACAGCCTATCCTGCACAATACAGAGGCTGTATACTGAGGTAAAATAACACCTTATCCCCAAGATGCCATGCTCAAATCTCCAGAACTTGTAATTAGGTTATGTTGCATAGTGAAGAGGCATTAGGTTGCAGGTGGAATTGAGACTGTTAATCAGCTAACCTTGAGACAGGAAATTATTCTGGATGCTCTGAGAGGGCTTATGTAATCATAATGGTCCTTAAAAATTAAAGACAGAGTCAAGGGAGTCAGAGAGAGGGTTCTGAGGAAAGGACTTGGCCCAATGTTGCCAGCTGTAAAGATGGAGAAATGAGACCGGGAGCCACTGAATATCCTCTCAAAGCAGAAAAACGCAAGGAAATCATTCTCTCCTAGAACTTTCAGAAAGGATGTATCCTGACAATACCTTGGTCTATGCTTCCTAAGATCCAAATTCAACCTCCGAGCTACAGAACTATAAAATAATTTTTTTTGTTTTAAGCTACTAAGTTTGTGATAATTTGTTACTGCAGCAATAGGACACTAATACAGAGAACTTTCTCATCCTCAAAGCTCATTCCAGTATTACATTCAAGAATCCAAGAGTCCCCATCTCTTTTTCCATAATGCTCCAACCATGTTATATTAATAAATCACCTATGTTATATTCTTGGTTATCTGTTTGTGTGCTAGTTTCTTCCCTAGTTTAGAAGTTTTCTTGAGGCCAAGAATGACTTCACTTTTATATTCTTACCAATGAACAATCCACCAGTATTCTATGTGCTCCATGAAGGACGATGAAGAATGTACATGCAAGACAACATAAAAAGTACCTAGATGCAGCATATGCACAGTAGAATGAGGGCAGAAAGGAAGGAGAGAATATTCCAACTGGTAGAGTCTGAAAAGGCCTCTTAGAAGAGGTGACAGTGGGACTAGTTGTGAAGCCTGCAGAAGATGGGAATCACAAACTGTAGTCTTCACACAGGTTGGGCAGAGACGAAGGGAATCCAATGAGTCTGTGTTCAGTTCTAAAGCACACAGTTGCTACCCAGCTCGTACTGATTGTTACTTCACAAAAACATCGCCTAATATGCCAATCTCTCAAGAAGGACTGAGAATCTAGATTTTTATGTAAAATCATGATTTTTAATTATTGGCAAATAAATATTGGAGACAATCAGTCAACAAATGGAACATACTGAGAGAACCATTAAAAAAATAAATCATTTGACAGGGTTTACCCAATTTCTTAAAGATCTCTAGTTGAAAAAACCTGGGAATGGCATTCTAGGGACCAGGACAGGATATGGAAAAAGGCAATGTGAAAGACAAAGGAGCATTCTGGGAAGAGACGCGGAGTCTCAGCTCTCAGGCTCAGCTGACTTTGGCACGTGGGGTGAGAGAGCTGAGCCTGGTGTCATTGGTGGGAATCTTGAATGACAAGTTCCAGATCTGAGATTTCATCACAGCAATAGTGGGAGTCAGCCCGTGGAAATGTGTTAAAGAGAGAAACACAGTAAGATCTGTGTTTTAGAATAATCCTTGTGGCATAAGGATGGACAGAACAGAGGTCAGGGGCTGGCTGGAAGCGAGGAGTGAGAAGAGAACTGCAGTGTGCTTTCCATATCTGCAGCACCACGCAGTACCTTGCTATAGGAGCACCCAGAATGACTCAGTTGTGTGGACAGAACACCGGAGATAAGTCTTTCTGAAATCTAACTGAGATGAACCCAAGGGCCACTCTGGCATCACTGGGCCCAGGAAGTCTACGGCCTGGAGGAGGCGCTTGTGATGCAAATGAGAGAGCGAGAAAGAGAGGGAGGAAATGTGTGCCTGTGTACATGTATCTGCACCACAAACTTACTTTTGGGGCCCAGAGTGCCTCATAATCCTTTGGATAGGAGTCAGTTTGCGGCCATAAATCACCAAGATCATCATATCTGTAGGGAGATGTTTGCAACAGGCCTTGGGTTAGAAGGAATGTAAATTTTCTGGAAGCCAGAAAAAGATGAATAAGCATTTCTTCCCTGGGTATTCACGCAGAGCGCATAGCCACTCTCCCTCCTGAAATAAAACAGGACTGTCAACTTCACTCTGGGTTTCTGGAAAGTATAACATAGCAGAGTCCAGGGAGATACACCCGCTGACACTCCCCGTGGGCTCTATGACAAGTGGCTGTTCTGCTGCAGATTGTCAGGCACCAAAGCACAAACCTGAGCCAAGCAAGAGCCACGGAGAGCGCAGCGTGGCGAGAGAGGGACATGGCTCCCCAGCCAGGACACACAGAAGCTGAGGCAACGAGCGAGAAGAGAATGAGAGGCTGCAGGCTGGGAGCCACATGTGCCTCTAGATCCAGCTGGAGCCTCCAGAAACGTAATTTCTTTCTGTACTGAGAAGTCTTCATACACAAGATGACAGGACCCATTTCATTGAGAAATCTCTATAATCAACCATCCATCCATCTATTCACCCAACACATAGTCAGGAAGAACTTCCTGAGTTCTAGCCTCTTGGCTAGAGCTAGAATTAGGGATGGGATTAGATCCAGAACCTGCCCTCAAAGAGCATCCATCTCCATCCTGTAGCTGCAAGCAATGACTTGCAGTTGAAAACACTGACAAGGAATTCACGGAAAGGGAAAGCAATGGAGTGAAAAGAGCTCACAGTCTGGGAAGACTTTCTGAGGGAGGAAAGATACCAACAGTGATGCTTGAAAGGACTAAGTAGACTGAGCAGCATGAATAAAACCTGCAGAGAGATGAGTGCTGACCATATAGAATAAAGAAATCTGGCTTGTGTCTGGAGCATCCAGGAGGCTCCCACGTCTCCGGGGCTGTCCCTTCCCTGTGCTGCCCCTTCCCTGTGCTGCCCCCAACCCGCATTTACTCAGAGTGGCCTTGCCCCCTTCCCACTGCTCAGCAGGGTAGGCAACAAAGAAAGGCCCGTGGGAACTTTCTTTTCTGGGCTTGGCTGGCAGAAAGCACATGGGGCAAAAAGGAGCAAGTGCAGAGAGCAAAGCTGCTTCTAATATCATTGCTGTGAAGAAATGATGGAGACAGGCAAACTGTGTGTATTTACTAGACAGGTGCTTTAACTAGCTAAGCCCCTGCATGTATGTGCGTCTTTAAATCTTCTCCTTTTTTATTATATACATGCCCATGCATATACATAAATTTACTGGGCTCATAGGTGCATTGTTTTCTTTCTTGCTGAGCTCCCGTCACTTTCTTTTCTGTCTTTCATCACTGTATCTCTGCCACCTTGGCAATTATATCAGGCAGGGTCCTCACAGGAAACAGATGGCACATTCATACCAAGCATTTGAGCCGATCTGAACAAAGAGACAACCCTCAATGTATGAGCAGAATGAGGGGAAACTAGCAAAAGGCGGTGAAGCCACAGCAAATGTCTAGACCTGAAGGGCAAAGACAAAGGTTAGAAAGGGGGAGCGTGACCCTCCAGAGGCGCCTCCCAGGAGCTGTGATCATCCCTGGGTGGGGGGCCCCTACCTGCAGCCACCACCCGGCAGGAAAGGAGCAGCAGCAGTACCCAGAACTCACAGTCTTTCCCCCTTCTCATCTCCTGCTGGCTCTTCCTGTTGGCCAAACTCATCAGAAGTAAAAGGGGACACTGGACACAGACCAGAGGCCACTCTGCTGCTTGGAAGAGAGGGCAGAAGTGCGGAGGCAAGGAGAGGAGGGAAGGGAGTAGATTTGACAGGCAAACAGAACATACCCAGCACAACCCGCGTGCTCTCTTCCACAGATCTCTCTAGATGCTGCGTATTTGTATACATCCTACATTTTTTTAAAACAGTGCCTTTTACCATTTTTATTTAAAAAATAGCTGATACTGCATACTTGTTTATGTAACTTTTCTCAATCTGACAGCTCACAGACATCCTCCATGCCATCTTCTAGAACTGCCCTCATTCTTTTTTTCTTTTATACAGCTAAAAATATTCCCATAAGATGAATGTATGATTAAGTATTAGGAAATTCTCTTATTTTCCAGCTTCTTTTTTGTTAGTATAAACAGTGCTGCCATAAAACATCTGGGTAAATTGGGTGTGGGGACACACCCAGAATCCCAGCACTTTGGGAGGCTGAGACAGGACAATCACAAGTTGAAGCTCAGTCTGGGAAACCTAGTGATTCAGCAAGACCATGTCTTTAAAAAAAAAAAAAGAAAGAAAGAAAAGAAAAAGAAACAGACTGGGGATGTAGCTCAGCTCAGTGCAAAGGCCCTGGGTTCAACCCCCAGTATAGCAAAAAAATATATATATATAACAATAATAATAATATTGTTTTTGTTATACTGTATGTCCTAAAAAGTGGTTTAGTTTAATAGTATGTTTAAGGATATGCGTAAGTATGTACATGAGTTTTATTAGTACATGTTTGCAGTACATGAAGTTTACATTCACCTTAGGAAGTAGGTACATGTACTTAACATATCTTGATTCTTTATATTCCCCTTCCCCTCCCCACCTCCCTCCCTCCATCTCTAGATCCCTTTTCCCCATTTTCATTATTATTGTATTATTATTTTTAGTTCGTGTTTGTGACATATAATGTTTATATTCACTATGGGTATTTGGTACATGTACATGACACATCTTAGATCTCCTATGTACGTTTTTAATTAAAGCTGCCTGAATACAATCACACTGTGACTGTTTCCCAAGCACTCATGAATACGCAAGAAGGGGATACAGGGCCCTAGTATCCCTTCCTGTATCTCCTTTGGGAGACCATCTGGGACTTCTTCACCCCCTTCCCTATATCATCACCATTCATTATGTGCCACTCCTTGACCACACCCTTTGAGCTCTCATTTAAAATCTTCCTGCCTCAGCCTCCTCCCAGACCGCTGGGATGACAGGTGTACACTACCATCCCTGGCTTACACAGATGTTTGTAGGTTAGAAACCGTATCTCACCATCTCTGAACTTCTTGCATAGAGCATGGAGCCTGACATGTGTCAGGTGTCCATATTTATTAGAAATTTTCTTCCATATTTATTAGAAGGAAAAAAAAAGTAAGATTTCCCAGAACCTTGCTGTTTGCTCATCTGTTTTCCAGGGCAAGGAAAACAGAGTGGACTCCAGGCTGAGGCTTTTGGCAGCAGAGTGAACATGCTCTCAGGTGAAATGTGTTCAAGCCACTTCTCAGCTCCTGACTGACAGATAAGGTACAAATGGCAGAAAGCCACCTTAGACCTGGAGGAGGGACAAGAAATTATTACAGGACACAGAGCAAACCTTTCTCAGATACACAGCACTTGTCTCCTTGACTCTAAGGTAGGGAAAACAAAAACAAGGCTCCTGCTCAGACCCCTGGAAAGAAGTGTCGTAAGAAATCACAGTTCTTGTTCGCAGCATATTGCTGGATCTTCTTTCTGGATCCATTCTGCTAGCCTGTTTCTTTTGATACTCATGAGTACACATCGAATTGTTTCTCTGATATGAGAAACCATAACTGTAAATAAGGACAAAGAGGTGTAATAGAGATAATATAAAAGGAAGATAATATGCAAAGGAGAGGAGCACTAGAAAGAGAGAAGGGGGAAAAGCAGGAGGGGAAAGAAGGAAAGAAAGGGGAAAGGGAATTTAGGGAGAAATGTGATTAAACCTGCTGTAAATAGGGATGGAAGGAACAGAGGGGAAGGCCGGGGAAGAGGGGAGAGAACCAAGATGCATCATGTACAGGTACAAAATAAATGTGATGAATGTGACCATTATATGTACATTGTACCAATACATGTTCTTGGTTAAAAATAAAAAATAATAATAATAATAATAATAAAAAGCAAGCACAATTCTTGGGAGCACCAAGGAGGCCCCCCGTCAGTCTCGCAGTGGCCTCACTGCCCCACCCTCCCTCTGGGTGACAGTGTAGGACATGCTTTCATCTACCATCTGGGGCAGTCGCTAGCAAAAGCCCTTCTTCCCTCAGCGCCTTCAGAGGAAACGTAAAGAAACAACAAAGTGACAGTAGTGTCTCTGCTCTTCCAGAAAAGCAAACAGACAAGGTTGTTTTGAATGTTGTTTTGTTTTTGTATTTGTCTTCCTGGTGTCTCTCCAGAAAGCCTGGCTACACTGTGTTCTTCTGGAGAATGTGATTGTCCTCGTGCAACACCAGCAGAGAGTTCTCCTGGGTCCTGGTGGGTGCTAAATGAAAACAGACTTCCACCAAGGAGACTGACCTTCGATGGACTGACTCAGACTGGGGCTCCATACCCTCCACCTGGGCCTCTCCCCAGGTCACGGGAGAGGCAGAGGAGGAGAAGCAACTGTACACGCTCCCACCTGTCACAGGCACCACAGAGAATGCTGGTGGAGGAGGATGCTACAACAAAAATAGCAGACTAATTAGCTTATAAACGACAGAAACTGCAGTCAGTTAATCTGACTAGACTCCTTGCTGGTGGGTGCCCAGTGTGCAGTAGCTGCAGATAGCACCCCCTCAGGAGTGTATGCAGCCTGTGGCTTTTATGGGCTCCCCTAAGGGACCTTGGAGACACTGCTTCCTGGTGAACATCCGTGTGTATGACCTTGTGCTGTCCCCAGTCTAGGCTCTAGACAGGCGAGTGGGGTGACTTTGGGAAGCCCCAGGGCACAGGGGCAAGGGTTCACATTGGACAAGTCATGTCCATCTTCAGCAGGCCGCAGAACTAGGAGCTTGTAATTGAGGCCTTATGGAGGGCCAAGTCCAAGTTCCCTGGCTGCCAGGAGACCCACATCTCAATACCAAGTTCAGTGCAGACAAGTTTGAAGACATGGTGGCTGAGAAGTACCTCGTCGCTGATAGCCGTGGGGTGAGATACATCCCAAATCATAGACGCCTGGACAAATGGTGGGCCTTGCACTACTGAAGGCTTCCTGTGTGATGTCTCCTCCTTTGTAACAAGTTCATCAATAAATCTTATCTCTGCCCCTCAATAATAAATAAATAAACACCAGAAATTTATTTCTCATGGAGCTGGAGGCTAAGAGACTCAAGATCAAAGTGCCAGCAGATCCTGCATATTGCTGAGGGCCTGCTTCCTTGTTCATAGCTGGTTCCTCACTGCCAGTGAAAGGGGCAAAGATGGAAGGCACCAGGAAGTTCTCTGGGGTCTCCTTAAAGGGCATTACTCCCACATGCCCCACCTCCCAATACCAGCAGGTTGAGGATTAGGTTTCAACATGTGAATTTTAAGGAGACACATTCCATCTACAATAGAGGTGACACATGAGTTGAGGGTACGACGCCAGGACGTGCTGGTTCCAACAGGTAGTGCACCAAAAGTGGCTGGAGGCAGGACCAGGCACATAGCCAAGAGAGGAAGACCAAGGTTTCTTAGCCTTAGCACGCTTAACATTTGGGACCGCAACCCAATCTCAGAATGCTGTCACATGTCCCATACTGTTTGTCACAAGCAAATCAGTCAGGGAGAGTTTAAGCAAGCATGAATATAGGAAGTAGGGATCACTAGGAGCCATCTCAGAAGCTGCTGACCACAGAGTTGTCAAAGCACCTTCCCTATGAGAACCATGGCCACCAGGCAAAACACACCCCTTTGTGTCATGGTGCAGACTGTGTGGGGAAGATCTTTGGGTAGATTAGCTGAACCTTGAAGTTGTTGGGTCTAGTTCCACCACTGTCATCTGTCCCTATTTCAAGGTATAGCCATATGCCTCACCCTCTCTGGTTCACCACCACCAGAACAGTTTTGCTACAGTCTCTTTACTCATTCGTCTGTCCTACTAACAGGGTCTCACTCACCTATGCAGCCCACTGGGCAGCTCAGGGCTTGAGACAGAGCTGGGTTCAACGTGTATTGTAAATGAAACTCAATTTATATTTTGCCATCTATTTTTCCATCGAGGAGATGGGACTACCGCTTTTCCACTGGACTCGTCTTCTGTTGATGTGAGAAAATTTCCTGCTGGAAATGGTTAATGAATACCAACTGTTAAGGGCTCTAGCAGGGGGAAAAACTTGTCCCTAAATCATGCTCAGTTGACTTTTCCTGAATGAGACAAAGAGAACATAAACGCGAAGGAGGAGCGCCTTTGTTACTGGGAGGGCTGCTATTCTCCAAGGAGTAAAAGTTGAATGTATAAGTTTTTTGCTTTGCTTTGCTTTGCTTTGCTTTTTTAAAGGAAGTTCTCCCTTGCAGTTTAAGAGTGCTACAAAACAACCCCTGTGAAGAATTACCCAAAGGCACTAGATTCTCAATTTGTTTCATCTCAAGGTTGGTGCATTGTATTGACATTCTCGATGTGTTTCAGCTTTTTTACAATTTAAGAATAGGACAGCCAATCTGAGGCACTCATGATTTGACAGTGAGCCAGAGGCCATCTCCTTAATATTTGAATATCACTACTGCTTAGGAAAGTTGTGGATTTCTTGTGGAAGTTTGTACTGTTTACTACCCAGGATTGTGAATATTGACAGAGGGAGTAGCGCTGGCTTCTTGATTTAACCTTTTTGTATTATTTTTGGCAGTACTGGGAACTGAAGCCAAGATCTCATACATTCAAGGCAAGGGTCCTATCACTGAGCTACATCCCCAACCCTTTGATCTCACTCCCTGGGTGTTGTTTCGGGTATTCATCCTCCAGCTTCCTCCTGTGCAGGTAGCTATGGTGGTAGCTCCTATTCAAGGTCTCTCCATGGTACCCTCAAAAGAGTAGCTCTCCTGTAGGTCAGTTCTACATTGCTTAAAAAGCATCTAGGAAGTCTACACTAGACCTTCCTCCTTCAGCCTTTACAGCTACTTCGTAAGCTTACAAGTGTTTATAGTCAGCCTTATCATGCTTAAAATATCTAGAATAATTTATTTTTCCTGTGCTTAAGCCTGTCAATACATATTTTGCTTACCATTTTAAGGACTTCCCTTTGAAACACAAGGTCATTAATTTGCCAACGTCTGCCATTTAAACACGAAAGAATACTAGAAAGCAGTTTCCAATGATATCCCATCTTCAGAATTAACTTACTTCTGCAGTACTTGTATTTTTGACTTGTGAAGTGATCCTTTCTGTATTCCTACACTTCTACTAGACTGTCTATATGGTAAAAGCAGAGCAGAGACTGTGATGGAAGGGTCCATCCCCAACATATGTACAAACATCCAAATGTATAAGCATCCTGGAGAATCCAAGCCCGTAGCTCAGGAAGTCCACAGCCACTCCACTCAGTCTACATACAGGATTATAGGAAGCTCCACTCTGAGGAAGAGGAAAGAATGACCCTGGTAAGGGAAAGCAGTCCAATCAATCAGATAGACTCAGTCCCCATTTTTTTCCTGAAAGTTGAATCTAAAGTTCCTTGGAACACTTAAAAATACTAAGTGTGAACATAACATGTTGGTTGTCAGCTTTAAAGAAAAGACCATCTAGACCTGAGCCCTAGGACAGGTACTATATATCACCTTGAAGAAATGTAACCTTACACATAGCAGTCAACTTCTATGAGCTTCAGTTTCCTCCTGTATAAATAGAGCTCCTGTTCTGCAGAATTAGTGCAAAGATCAAATGAAACTAACTTTCTGACTCTGGAATGACTGCTCCTTTCTATCTGTGCTAGTCACGTTTTCACCACTGTGACAAAATACCTGAGAAGGTCAATTTAAAAGAGAAAAGATTTACTTTGACTCATTGTTTCAGAAGTGTCATCCCATGGTCAGCTGACTCCGATGCAGAAACACCGTGGCAGCAAGGCATGGTGGAGGAAAGCTGCTCACTTCATGGCATCCAGGAAACAAAGAGGGAAGGGGAGGGCCAGTGAGGAAGGGTCTGGGGACCAAATACAGTCCCAAGACCATGCCCAATGATCTATTACCTTCCACCAAGTGACACCTCTTATTTCTATCATTTCTCAATAATGGCATTAAACTATAATTT
Source organism: Hystrix cristata (assembly GCA_004026905.1). Taxonomy (NCBI): domain Eukaryota; kingdom Metazoa; phylum Chordata; class Mammalia; order Rodentia; family Hystricidae; genus Hystrix; species Hystrix cristata. Next base: position 8,085 of record PVJO010008253.1, on the reverse strand, counting down.
CATCAGATTAATCTACATGATGAAGTTAGAGTCCTCATGATCCAACCACTTCTAGGTCTGTGATAGACTGATATGCTCAACTTGAGCAGGAATGCCCAGCTGGACTGAGTTGGTGTGGTTCTGAGTGTGGAAGATCCATCTGAAGGTTAATGCTGACACAACATAAAGGAGAATGGGAGCAGAAGATAGCAGCCGGCTATTTCCCAGGAGAAGCTCTGTTGCAGCTGGTTCTCCTGAAGGGCACTTGGCTGTTCTCACTGAGAAGGAGCTCAGGGCCTTGTTGTCCTCAGGGATGGCTGCTGTTCACTTCAGGGGAGCTCTGGTCTTCATCTCTGCTGCAAGGATCGTATCCTGGTTCCAGTATAGATTTCTTCAGCCATTTAGTGCAGACACAGACGTACATGAGACACTGCTTATAGCCCTTGATTGGATCTTTCAAGTCTCCAGTGCATATATAGACATTTGGCACTCTTCTCGCATTTGGCTTATAGGTGGATGTTGTAATTTGTGAATGTCCTGTGTTGAATCTGCTCTTTTGCAAACCACTGGCTCTAAAAAGGTAACAAATACAAGGCTCCACCTTTGCACAAGAATTAGGGGGACATTTCATATTTAAACCATAACACTGTCCCTCCATCCTATAAGAATGTAACCAATAGCAGCTTAGTCTTACAAAATGCAAGAGCTTGGTGCATAATAGAGTGGTGCCAGGCAATAAAAGTTTGTTGAACTAATGAAGTAATCATTGAAAATATAATTCAATAATTTTACAATCCCCTATGAGATTAAAAAATGTTAGGGCAGCTTGCCGAAGTCACATAACTAGCTGGTGACAGAACCAGGGATTCACATGTAACCAGCAATTCCCATTCACTATTCCCTGCTCTGACTCATATTTTATAAAGCCATCTATGTTTCTCAAAATGATTTGTAGGCAAAATAGCACTGATTTATGAAAAGGAGATCATAAATTATCCTCAAATACTAATTTCTTGGCATCTGAGACCCATTTTACATGGAGCAGAAATTCAGATTTCCTATTGAAATCTCTTCAGGGACTAAGGATTACAGAGCCTATTTCCCCAAAGCAAAGTTCCCCCAACTTGCCTCATCAGACTCTAAATGAGATGCTGAGGGTGAAGCAAGAAAGACAACACTGGAGTCCGGAATGGGGAGGGTAGGAAGGGCTGTGTGTGTGTGCGTGTGTGTGTGTGTGTGTTCTAGCAAATGCAAAAACTCCTTTCGGGAAGTGAGACGAGTGAATCTGAGGTCTGGACAAAGATATCCTTAGTGATACAAAAATATTATGAGTAGGCAAACTGAACTGCCATGATTCACAGCACAGAGCCCCATTAGAAGCCACTTTGCAAATACTGTAAAGGAGGAATCACCAAGTTCAGAGAGGGGGCAACTCTAGAGAAAACTGTCACTGATTTAAGTGAAAACAGTCCAGAAGTTTAGAAATAATAGGATCGTTGCACTGGCTTATTTTTCTGGTCCATGCTCCACATATCTCTTCTCTCTGCAACTCCCAAGGCAGATTCTTCCTGTAGATGAATTAGGCCGGGTGAGGAGAACAGGATTCTTGCCCATAATTTTTTCAGCATATCTAGTTGATTTATCTGTTGATACCACTGTGTTGTGGCAGTTAAAATGCTGCAACATTAGAACAAGCTGGAACAGACTTCGTGCATTCATAAACCATATGAAAACCACATGTTGGAGACGTGGGAGAATGGGTCCTGATAAGAAAATGGTCGCAAACATTTGCAATTCTTTGCTTAAAGCCGAAGCCAGGACACTAAGTGCTTGGCTGCAGAACTGTAAACACTGCAATGGAATTTGGGAATCATCACCTTGTAGAACCCTTGACTTAGAGATGGTTCTGCATTCAAACAGGTGAATGGCTCAAGTGCATAGTATAAACATCATTTCACAGTCCTACTAATCAAGAGGAAATTTATCACATTCCTCATCTCTGACTCCACCCACCCACTATGGTCTGTTCTCTTCTTAGAGGGAAAGTGGAGCCTTTTAGTCACCTTCTGGCTAAAAAACTACATTTTTCATTTTCTTAAGAGGTAGCCTGGATGGATTCGATGTCAGAAGATATGGCTCGAAGCTGGAATCTGTGAGCTCCTAGGTGTGTGCACTTGGATACGAATCTAAACCTCTCATTTTGCAGAGATTCCTCATGTGCAAAATGATTGTAATAATCACTCACTCACAGACTTCAAGGAGAGAATGCGGAAATGTTTCTACAACTCAACAGGGAAGCTGTGAATCACAGCTCAGAGTTCTTGAAACTTGTGTAATATATAAACTCTTTCATATGGGGGAAAAAAATACCCTCCTAAAACCCTGAGAAAGTGATCTCAGACATAGAACACAGTACCCACTCTGAAATCCACAAAGCAAAGCATGGAAATTCTGATTTTATATATGAAAAGGAAATACTTTCATCTCAAATTATCACTAAAGTTTTTAAAGCAGTTCTTAATTAACAATAAGTAAAATGAGATTATTTTAAAGATTATCATTAAAATAAATACACAAAAATTTGAAATGCATGTAACCTTTTGCTCACTGGAGAAGAACCACCAAGAGACCCTGACATGGCAATTAGAATTCATATGCAAAAAACAGGGATTTTTAAGCCTGGCTTTGCCATTTACTAGCTGTGTGATTTGGGGCAGGGAATGTAATCTCTCAAAGCCTCAATTTCCCATTTTAGATTGCTGGGCCCCAAAGGCCTGATTAACACTGAGGAAACCTGGAATCCTACTCTGTGAACAAAGTCATGAGAGAAAAAAATTCTACTCCAGGACTCTTAAGGTAGAAGGTCAGATCCAGTTGTGCACACTTGAGCAAACCTCTTGCCTTTGCTGTGCCTTGACTTCCTCTTAGAAAAAGCAGAATGGTCATTTTTGACAAGCTTCTCTGCCCTGCAGAGCCCGCAGGAGCCTCAACATTCACAGGAAGAAGCCTGTTCTACACACAAGGAAGCAGCCTCCTCTCCCCGGGGAACAGCACTTCTGGAAAAGGGACTCTGTGACATTGCCCAAGGCTGAGAAACCACCATCCCTATCTGGAAAATCAAATCCTTGTTAAGGTTAGAGCTCTGTTTTATGATCCTCTGCTTCTCCTGCCAGAAATGAGCTCAGCCGAGAGTGCCATTAGCTACCCGATGCTGGGTGCATTCACTGTCAGGGTCCTTTTTATCAGGCGGCAGGCTGTGAAAAGCCAGATAGTGCTTAAATACATCTATTACCCAGGGAGCCCTGCAGCTCTGCTTGCTGAGGTTCTGGAAAAGTCAATCCCTCTCTGGACCAGGACAAGATGCTGATAAAGCCGGGAATGAAATCTGTTCTCCCGCCCCAACTGCCCTGCACACCACTGCACACAGAAGAAATAAATAAGAAGCCAGGCACATCCCTAAGTGCTTTTCCTGCTCCTTCTCTATCCTTTCTCCCCTTATTTTTCCCTTCTCTACCCCTATCACAGAAGCACATATGATGGGGAACTAGGCTCCATAGAGTACAGCCCAAAGCAGTCTCTGGTGAGTTTCTAGAAATGACCCGGAGATGCATCTAGTGAAAAACTGGCCAATATTTCAGCCCGTGCTGATTTAAGGTATCTCGTTACCAGGAGCTGAGCTGAAGCTTTCACACAGCATCACCTGTGCCATCTTCACAGTCACCCTGAAAGCTTGTAGCTGTCATTCCCTCTCACAACAGGGGCTGGAGGAGACACTGACACTCACCTGCACAGGCCCGTCCAAGTGTCAAAGACAGCTGGGTCCCATCAGCCATCCTGGCTTTTGTCATAATGGCTGTGGCTATTCAAGGAAGGTCCTCAAGGTGGTAGAAGGGCAGTTCTAGTCCTAACACCACCCTAAACAACTGTGTGCCCTTGAACTCTTGCTTCACCCAGCTCTGAGCCACAGCTTCCTCCAGTTTAACTTCTACCTGTGCATTATGTGATTATGCAGTTTGACTGAGGTAATATATATGTACTCTGCGCCCTATGAAGCATTGAACACATGGGAAGATAGTTACTGAAATCATATGAAACACCATTAGCTTTTCACTCAGACACTAAGTCACTTTAACAAAGAGACAGGCATTTGATGGATAACCGTGAAGAACCACAGGGAGACCCAATGGGCAACCAATTACCAGAATCCACCCTGACCATAACTACTTGCCTACTACAGGATGCTACAGTTTGAGTATGTCCCCTAAAACTTCATGTGCTGGCACCTTAATTGCCAATGCAGCAGAGGAGACAGGCCTAGTAGGAGGTGTTTGGGTCATGGGGTGGAGCCGTTGTAAATGAATCCATGATTATCTTGTAGGAATGGGATAGCTATCACAGGAGTTTGCCCCCTTCACTCTCTTCTGCACATGCTTGCTTGTCCCTCCACTTCCCACCATGAGTTGAGGCAGCACAAGGCCTTCACCAGAAGCTAAGCAGGTACTGGTGCAGTAATCTTGGATGTCTCAGTCTTTAGCACCATAAGCCACAGTTACCGTCTTTTCTTTATAAGTTACCAACCTTAGATCTATGCTACAGGATAATATACAGTACAACTTTGGGCCCAGAATTTGATGTCCCACTATCCTCACAGAAGCTATGATGACGAGTACATGCATCTCTCTGGCTAGTGTGCCTTATAGCTCGTGCGATTTGGGGCACTGGCTCTTTGAACCTCGGTCCCTTCTTTAAATAGAGGTAGTAATCTCTACGAGACTGTTGTGAAGATAAAGGAGAATTGTGCAAAGACGCTGGCACAATGCTGGGCACATCAGTGGAGCTCCACGGATGTTTGTTCCTTTGTATACTGGCCCTGAAAGTTTGGTTGGATTTTCACTTATTTGTGCAGCTGCTATTTATAAGGCAAGACTCCACCGAGGCACAGAACCAGGCGAGCTTATTTCCCATGTGTAGATTTCTGGGAAAGCCTTCAACAATAGAAACAAGAAAAGAACAGTCACCAGCAGAAATCGTGCATATGACCCCCAAAGTAGAGGAAGCCCAAGAATCGTCTCTTCTTTATGAGACCACATCTGACTATGATCAATAATCAGTTTTTAGATGGATGGTGTCTTAGTCCATTTTGCTATAACAAAATACCATACATTGGGTGACTTATAAAGAGTAGATAACTTCTCATGGCTCTGGAGGCTGGATCAGGATGAGAGCATGGCTGGGTTCTGCTAAGGGTCCACTTCCTTGTTTATAGCTGATACCTCCTTATGTCTTTAAATGACAGAAGGAATAAATGAGCTCCCTTGGGCTCCTTAGGACTCTAATTCTATTTATGAATAATCCACTCTCATGACCTAATCATCTCCCAAAAGACCCTACGACATAACACTATCATTCTACAGGAGAAGATTTTCACATATTAATTTTGGGAGAACATAAATGTTCAGACCAGAGCTGATGATTGAGCAATGGCACCTTCCAAAGGCAATCTCACCATTGCCAGGAGCTGTGTAGGCAGAGCTGGGTTCACCGTTTGGCCCATCTGTCCAGTAGTAGCTGGCTGCCAACTCTTTTCTATCTTAGGGATGGTGCAGATATCTAACTAGATGAACTGACTGATCCAAGTACAAGGGGTGATCAAAATGTATGGTGAATGTTTAAATTTTAAAAATGTATTACAATAGAAGACATAATGCCATTGTCAGTAACCTCCTTCAAAATACTTCCTCTCACTTCAAACACACGTATCCCATCATTCCTGCCACTTTGTGAAGCAGTCCTGGAAGTTCTCTGTTGTGACCATCTTTACAAAATATGATAAAAAATATAGTGAATTCTGCTGCCAAGCCATCCAATGGAAAAGCACGATAGTCACATTATGGTGTGATCTCATCTACTATATTCACCAGATCTGGCATGATGTGACTTCTGGCATTTCCCCGAAGTCAAAATGACAATGAAAGGTAAACATTTTGAATGGATTCAGGACATCGAGGCAGTCACAGCTCAACTGAAGACACTTGCGAAAGAGGACTTCCAGAACTGCTTCAGAAAGGGGCAAAAATGATGGGATAGGTGCATGTGAAATGAGGGGGAGCGTTCTGAAGGGATTCATTGGCAAATTTGTCTTTTACTTTAAATAAATTTATTTTTATATTTAAATACTCACTGTATTGTTTTTAATCATATTTCCTAAAGCAAGCAATCTGTTCAGTAGATGGCAGAGCTTTCCTTGGGGAAGTTTGAGGAATTGTTTCTCTCTTCATACTTTTATTTCCAGCCAAACTGTGAGTTCGAAAATCATGCCAATTTATACCATGTAAAGAACAAAATTACACTTCCTGGTGTTCAGACTGAAGAGGTTGACTGATTCCAAGGTCCACACGTTCTTTTCAGTCCTCTGCATTTGGCTTATTCAAATGTTTGAACAAAAAATTAGAGGGCAAAAACAAACATGCCAGAAGACATTAAGAAAGAATAATACACTAGAGGATAATAGATGAAAAAGTTAAACACAGGAGGAGATGAAAAAAGAGGAGATGACATTTGAGATGAAACCTTGAACAATGGGTAAAATTTGGAAAGGTATACATGGAAGCAAAGTGTGTTCTAGGCCAGTGGAGTAACACAAGCAGACATGGAGACAGACTTTAAAGAGTGAGGAGTTTGCTGCACATGGACAGTATTGTACACCCAGAATATAGCAACCTCCTTACCATTCCCTGTTCATTTACAGCAAAGTTTTGTTGGAGAACCAGAGAATGCCAAAGACTTCTGGAGCTCATCCAAGTTTAGCTTTGTTTTTCTACTGGGCTCAGAAGAGGATTCTATTTCCTCTCCACCCCTATGGCTAGGGAAGGACATCTGACTAATTCTGGCCAACACTTTCTATGCAGAAATAGTCAGTACAACTTCTTGACAAAATCAATTGCCATTTCATAATTTCCAGCACATCTCTTTCTACTTTGTCCACTGAAAAGGTGATATTTTCCAAATAGTTTAGCTAACAGACAGTGAAAGCTGCCTACATATGGATCACTGACTGAATCCTGTCATGGAGAACCAGTCCCCAATCCTTTGGTCACAGACTAGTACTAGTCTAGAGACTTTTAGCCTTGTAGAAGACAGAGAGCAGTGGGTGAGTTAGCAAGTTTTATCTGTATTTATAGCCACTCTTCATCACTTCAGTTATTGCCTGTGCTCTGCCTCCTGTCAAGTGAGCAACAGCATTAGATTATCATAGAAGCAACGACCCTGCTATGAACTGCTCAGGCAACAAATCTACATTGCTCACTCCTTATGAGAATCTAATGCCTGATGATCTAGGTGGAGCTGAGGTGGTGAGGCTAGTGCTGGGGAGTGGCTGCAAATAAAGATTAATTTTAACAGAGTTGTGTGATTACGCAGAGACCATAATAAATCAGTTGCTTGTAGACTCACATCAAAACCCCTAATAGTGAGTGGTAAGTGAAAATTAAACTGCATCTAGTGCCGGGATTTATAGTGGTGAGCGAATCGAGGTCCTTCAATTGCACAGCTGCATTTAGTGGCAGGTATGAAGTCAGAATCTGACACTTATTTTAGTCTGCATGTGGCCTGCTCTTTATTTGTTTACCACTTACATCTGCACTTCTTTCCCACATTATGCACTTGTCTCAATCATAGGCAAGCCCATAAGCAAATGAGTAAAACAAACATCACTGAAGAGCTGCTTTGGAAAGGGTAAAAGTGCAGCAATACAAGCCCACCCATGTTTACAGCAGCACGGTTTATAATAGCTAAATCTTGCAAACAGCCCAAATGCCCTTCAACTGCGGAATGGATAAAGAAAATGTGGGTTTTTTTTAATGTAATGGAGTACTACTCTGCCATAAAGAATGATAAGCCTGAGATATTCCTAGGTAAATGGATGCATCTTGACACCATACTCTTACGTGAAATAAATCGGACACACATGTTTAAATACCGCATTGTTTCTCTGGTGTGAGAAATTGAAAGTGCAAATAAAGACTAAAATGTATTATATTGGGAAAGGGAAGAAAATGTCTAAATGGGAAAGGGAACAAGGGAGGGGGTGGGGGAAAGGAACAGAGG